>JAPYZN010003965.1:0-16089 GCA_030522865.1 Psyttalia lounsburyi | reverse complement strand
AAAAACTTTGACTCTCGCCCCGATAGAATACTTCTCGTCTGGACGGCCCAAGTTCACCGTCGAACGGTCGAACCACCGAATAACACGTTACAATGCATAGGGACGCCGAATCAGTTCTGAATTCTGCCCGGTGACCTATACATCACACTCATCAACGTCGCATATAGGACTGTCTAGGACATGGCGCCTCAAGATTTTGGGATTAGTACCCTGGCAGCATTTCCAACAGTGATATTACTGTTAGTTTCTCCAGTTTAGTCCAAAGAAAATTTTAAAAAAATATAAAATAATCAATACGCTTTTGCATATTAATGAATAGTGTAGCTGGCATGGTATTGTAACGTCCTTTTAATAATCCATTATATTCCATCCTTCAGTTGCTGTTCGAGGTTGCTCTCTGAAGAGCCCCCCCCCCCCCGCCGTTAAGTTAGACGCACCATGTCAAAAATCTGTCAATTTTTTCGGAGTCACTATTGGTACACATAATGGGTGATGTACGGTCTCCCGTGTAGATAACCTAAAATGCGGAGTGATAATGACCAAAACGGATTTTGCAACGAATTTGTTCTAGTTACCATCCCCGTTGGTTTATGGTCCAACCGTGGCTGGTAAAAATTACGAAACCTTCTGTGATATCGAAGGGAGTAGCGAACACATGATTAGAAAAACAACAATCATCTATGGTACTATTTAAAGAGGCTAATAGCATAAGGAAATAATACCAAGCGAAGGGTATATGTTTTTGGTGGAGGAGCATCTTTCCATTAACACTGATGATAGATCCTTTCCAAAAAACAAAAAATCTATCGATTGTGCGCCAGACTTAACATTTCACCTCTGAAGTGTTGTTGGATATCCTGCTCACCTCAAGTTTTCTTCCTATTCTTTCACTCAAACATTCATATCGAATACCCATGATTTTTCATTCATACCCATCACACGCACTCAACCTCAATAATACCTAAATCATATCTCAATCATACTCAATCATCCCTCGAGGTCGGGGTTAATGATCCCGACACCTTGACCCGCCACGTCCGAGACAGTCCTAGATGCTACTCTGACGAGCGTAACGTATAGGACCACGTGACTGGAGGAATTCGGCATCGACCGTAGCCACAGGGCACTCACCCTTATTAAAATTCGGCGTTTCAACACGCGCACATGTCCATCGAACAATTTTCTCAATTTTCTAATTGTTTGCTCGGTTATCATTCGTGTGAACAACTTATTCTTTATTCAAGCGCTGAATTGTTTTTCTTTTACTTTCTGTATTTTTTTATGGGCACGTATTTTTAAAATACAATGAAGATATTTTATGTAAGGACATTTTCCCGGGTTGTGCACCCAGGGAAATTCCAAACGTAGTGGGTGCCTGCCTCTATCACTCGTTAGTTGGGCGCCAGCCCAACCTTTACGGGAGGTTCGACAAAACCGGTCCCTGGGGATCTCTCATCTATCCAGGGGACTTCCCGGCCGGACAACTAAGTGTCCCACTAGCGTCAGCGTGACGTGGTAGAGTGGGCGAGGTCCACCTGGAGTCTACATCGCAAGTTAGGCCACTTGCGTGCTATTCACAAGCCGTCATCTCAGGCTGTGAACCAAGCTTTTCAGTTTGATTGTCCCAGGGAATTGCTTCCCAACCGTCTTCAGTGGACTTTTCGGTACGCCGGAGGATCGTCTCCTTCCGAGTATTCCCTACTCGGGAGGAGTCCAGGTTCACGGCGAATCAGCCGGGACCCCTCAGGGCCTGGGACGCGAAGGTGCTGACCTGCCCGGAAGTGGACCTACGTTCACCACTCCGCGATCACTCACACAAGTGGCCACCAGTGACCGCTATGGTCATTGCACGCCGCGAGTGCCGGATAACCCAACTTCGACGAATGTGTGGTCGGATCGACAGGAGGGATATCTCCAATTCACTCCAGATCCCCGGGTCCACACCACACGAATCGAGCCTCCGAAACTCGACAAACGTTGAGGACTCGAGGTCGTCACCTAGGCTTCCCCCTAGGCTCGCCCCAGTGGTTATTCACCACCTGACGCGGAGTTTTACTCCCTCTATCCAGACTATTTCAGCCGGGTTTCGATCCAGCCCAAGAGGTCTTATTCAAACCTCTCGCTGTGAGCTCTCGGGCTCAACTGCCACGAAATCTCCCCAGGGCCTTGCCTCCTAGTGTCGTTATATCAGCGGCCATGAGTCATTCCGTTACCTCATGATCACCAATCGCACCCACGGGATCCCAGGGAGGGGCCAGTCCTCTCAGTTGGCTACGTTGGTCCCTAGACTACCCCGCCGTAGCCTACAGCGTCGCTCACTTGGACACCCAATACGTCGGCCCCTTTTCCCCTAACACATGTTGAGCGAGCTCTGTCTTAGCGACAGTCTACTACCGGCCTCCAGACAATAGAGGAGCGCGTGTTCCACCCAAAACAGCGGTGCTCCACGTCTCTCATCAGTTGACGGATCATATACATCTTTCTTAGGCGGTTTTCTCAGCTGCCTCCAGATGGCTCTTTTAGGCGGCTATTTTCGGACCCGTTTTCCAGGGGATTTCAACCCAAAAATCGACAGTAACGAGAAAATGTCGTTCCAATTATTTTTTGGTGTACTTCTCGTGCAGTGAACTTTAACTCAGTTTTCGGGATCAATCACTTTCTCATCCTAAACCACAAACATCCATCCTCAACTCTCACACCATCAACACAGGCTTCTCATCGAAATTTTTTTATTTTTTCGAGCCGGATCGGTGGTTGTTTTTTTCGGTTTTTTGTACGCGGGTTTAGTGGTGGGGACTTCAGCGATGGGGATATACTCGGGACTTACTCAACAGCAGTGGTAGTCAACGTATCGCTTCTCATCCGTTGGAGTGTCGCCTCAATGTTTTTGCTCGATGCTGCATTAACGTTCAAGACAGTGGATTACTCTTTCCAGGTTTCCGCTCAACGTATTAACGCAATGAGGCTGAGTTTATTGTCTGTTACCTTCATTTCTTATTTCTTATTTAGTTAGGGTCCATCAGATTACATCTCAACCCAGCCAACCTCCACGGGCAGCTCCAGGTACCACACCATCAGGGAAGGTTACCTAAAGCTATTCGATGTATCATGATCATTATTACCTTTCTTCTTGTCCAACATTTCAGAAGATCGGACCATCAGCTTGAAGAGAGTTAGTGAAGCAGTGCTACCTCTGCTATAATTGCCTGGGCCGTCATGCGGTCATGGATTGCCGTTCGAAGATCCAGTACCACTACTGTAATGGCCTTTACCACTCCATACTCCACACGCAACTGACTGGGCCTACTCAACAACCTGCTCAGCAGAAACCTACAGTAACGGGCAGCTCTCAGCCCAGCAGTGTACCTGTTGGAATGTACAATTACAAGAACGGCGTAGTCAAATCAACTTCAGTCGAGCTGGTAACGCCATTCACCGCGAATTGAAGCTCATTGAAACTCAAATTGAAGCTTTCCAGCTCAGCATATCGCCTCCTACACAGCTCAACAATCCTCAGAAGACACCGCTCCCGATCATCGCCCTGGAGTGCTCCTGGCCACCTGTCTCGTTATCCTTGTGCGTCCAGGGTGGGCTGATCACAAGGTCAGGCTATCGACCCATGGTCGGAGATCTCCAGCATGTCGAACAAGCTCGTACCTTAGCTTAGGCTGACCAGGCTGAGAACATCAACGAAAATCACGAGAATTGGAGATTCGACATCTGAGCCTGCATTAAGCAAAGTATGTCCACTTTATCTTTGTTTCATGTCAGACTCACTGCCTATGCGCTCCACCAGCTCACGACGTAATTACCAACGTTCTCACGAGGAGCTCTCACATGGCACCACTTTCAGGATCTTCAACTCGCCGACGCTAATTTTCTCACGCCAGCGCCAATCGACCAGACAATATGACCAATGGATCGGACTCTCCGGCTGCTCAGCGCACGTGTTTTGGCGGGATTGTCTTCGATTCAACGGACGGTCCTAGATATGCCCAAGCGGCATCCACTCACGTAGTAATATGAAATGAGGACCTCAATGTCCTGCTTACTAAGTTCCGGATTTAACACGAGGTACCAGACTCCACGGAGATCCAATTCAAGGAAGGAAACGCTCAGTGCAAAGAACATTCCACAACAACGCACTATCTAGATCCCTCAGGCCGCTAGGTAGTAAGGCTGTCGCTCAAATCTCCCGCATCAGCACTGGGAAATTATCGATCATTTGCTCTCGTCTGCCTGCAATTTCTGCTCAAGAAATTATCAAGGGGCGAGTTTAATCAACACCTCCACAGGGATTTCTTCAAAGAATATGGGGGTCTTGTTCACATATGCTGAGTCTCCGGATCAGATCAAGGATCATCTCACCAGCGCCAGGTCAAGGGTGTAAGAGGGTGAGACACCCGGATGACCTTAGCACATGAAGCTCCGGCGTCCGGAGGGTTGAGATTCTCGAACGGTCTGTATTTTCTTCAGGCTGAAGCCTCACCGGAATACTATTTCTCACCACGGCGTTCGCAAGGCAGTTAGCGAAACTACCAAACTCAGGATCGTTTTCAACGGCTCGAACACGACTAGCTGAGGAAGGTCTCTAAACGACATCATGCATATTGGGGCAAAGTTCTAAAGAGACACCTCGGACGTACTACTTTTCACTCGACGTCATAAGCTCATCTTCATGACGGATATCACACACCAGTTTCATCAAATTCGAGTACATGAAGAGGATTGGCCACTCCAGTAAATACTCTAGACTGACTCAAACGGAGATATCGCCACATATTAACTCACCACAGTCACGTAAGGCACCAAGTCTCCCCATTTCTCACAATACAGGTACTTTAATAGCTTGTTGCAGAGGAAGCATCAACGTTTCGACTCATGATGGAGCCTCTCATCAAGGACGATATGTGGACAATATCTGCGGGGGGGTTGCCGACATCGCAGTTAAATGAAGATTTTATTAAAAAAGAAAACAGAACAATTCCATATACCGAATGCTGATTATATACAAACTGATGAGAGGGGGGTTCTCTATCTTGAACACTAAAAATATGAGAATCTGGTAATAGGCGCGGCTAACTCCCGAGACACTCACATAGAATTAAGCAACTAATGAGGTGACAGAGACATCTGGACCGAATCTCCATACAAGGAGATCGCACTCACTTCTCACCAAAACTTAACGACCAAGAAACTGCAGGAGCATTGCGACTTTGCTCATTATTACAGAAAAGTTCATCCCTAAGTATACCAGCACATTGGGTTGACTGTAGAACTGATGGTCTATAATTCCCGAGCAAAAGATGGGTACAGAAGGCGCACGCGAAGCTGGCACGTGGATTCCAGGAAAATCTCCCGACCCCAGCTTAAAAAGAGGGACGTCTACCTCGGACATAGAACTTCTATTAGACGAAATATACCAAATATAGTAAAAACCTTGGCTTAACAGTGGAGCTGAGTGTTCCACTTCGTAACCACCGATGAGTGCAGGAGAGCGCACGTGGATGCTGGCTTATTACTCCAGGAAAAATCTTCCGACAAAACCGGCTCCTGGGGATCCCTCATCAACCCCGGGGACTTTCCGGCCGGACGAAATGGTGTCTGGCTAGCGTCAGTGTAATGTGGTAGAGTAGGCGAGGTCCACGAGGACTATCAGTCGCAAGTTACATCACTTGCGTTCTGTTCTCGAACCGTGATTTTAGGCTGTGAATGAAACATTTTAGCTTAATCGCCCTGTGGAATTATTTCCCAATCTTCTCCACTAGACTTCTCAGTCTGTGGGAGAGTCGTCTCCTCCTGAGAATTGATACTCTGAAGGGGTTCAGATTCCCGTCGAATCGGCCGGGATTCTTCAGAGCCGGGGACGCTAACCTGCCCGGAAGTGAACGTATGTTCACCACTCCGCGATCACTCACACTCGTTGGCCATCAGTGACCACGGTGCTCATCGCACGCCGTGAGCACCGACTGACACTTCTTGCACTAACGGGTGGTCGGATTGACAGAAGGCATATCTCACCATCCAGTTCAGATCCACGGGCCCACACGACACGAATCGAGCCTCCGATACTCGACAAATGTTGGAGACTCGAGGTTGTCACCTCTAGTCCCACGATAAAGCTTGTTGCACCTTGTGGGGGATGCAGGGCATTCTCCTAGGCTCGCCATAGTGGTTGTTCGCCACCCGAAGCGGAGTTTTACTCCCCCGATCGAGGCTATTTCAGCCAGGCTTCCATCCAACTCAGGAAAGACCTTTCTCAAGCCTCTCCGTTACAGCTCTTGCGCTCGACTGCCCCGACATCTCCCTAGGGCCTTGTCTCCTAGTTTAGTTATCTCGGCGGCCATGAGTCATTCCATTACCTCATGACCACCAATCCTACCGACGGGATCGCGGAAGGCCCAGTCCTCTCACTTGGCTACGTTGGTCCCTAGACTAACCCGGCATAGCCTACAGAGTCGCTTGGTTGAACAGCCTGTACATCGACCCCTTTTCCCCTGACACATGTTGAGGGAGCTTTGTATTACGACAGTCTAGTAACGGCCTGCAGACGATAGAAAGCGCTTGTTGCACCCAAAACGGCACTTCTCCATCGTCTCTCATCAGTCAGAGGATGATGTACATCTCTCATAGGAAGAGGCGGCTTAGAAAGCCGCCTGCAGGTGGCTCTTTGCGTTATTCAAGAGGCAACGATCTTTTTATTTCATACTTGTTTCCAACCCAAAACACAGTAACGAGAAAATCCCGTTACAGTTTATTACTAGATACCGGGGCGCGCCAAGTTGATTTTAACAATCCGCTAATGAATTGAGAACTTGCTGATGAATTACTGCAATATACTTAAAATTCCTGAGTATGTTCATGGCAAAGTAAAGATAATCACTGGATTGATGCACAAAAAGTAAGCGCGCCAAATTCGCTTTTTTCCGCATCAATTTCCTATGGACGGGGTTTGCAATAGTATATTTTGCCAATAGGGTGAAATCTATTTTTGATCATAAGTGTAATAAGAGATAAAGTATTTTATTATTTTTAATACGGAAATTACATAAACAGTCCCATAATTTACGGTTTTAACATCATAATTGACGTTTCTGAAACCGTCATTTACGATATTTCAATCTCGTATTTTTGTAAACTACGAGATTGAAAAAACGTAAAATACGGGAAAGAACCCGTAATTTACGTTATTTTTCGCGTAACTTTCATTATTGTACTCGTAATTTACGATGTTCAAAAATCATAAATTAGGAGACGAAAAGTCAATTATGTTTCCAAATCTCGTGTTCCACGAGAACCTTTCTCTATATGAATGAAGAGAAGTTTCACTTTCGTAGCGTGGCTCGCGCCCACTTAGTGTTATTCTTACCAATATCAAGGTATGAAACAGCGCTCATAAATGGCTGGCTGGCTAACATGCACCATGTCAGATCCACACATTGCCATTCTGCGCATTTGGTTTAGCAGATCTTCGATTTACATATGATCATACATTATTACACAAAAGAACATTTTTGTGCACACATCTCTTTATACAAATGTTTAGAATATTTAGCACGGTTTGATCTACACAGATAAAAAAGTCACACATCAACATTGATGTGTGATGTATTACACATTTCAAAATTACACCAAATGATGTGGAACATTCATTCCAGCCGGGTGTGTGGCTAAATTAGGTGTGTGTGTAACTCGTCTAGAAAAGTGTGCATTTAATTTAAGAAGTTTTTTTGCAAATTTCTTGAAAACTAATGTAAATATGATTTTATGATATGAATGGATTTCTGATTTTGAAAGTGGGAATAACAAAGAGCTGATTCCGATTGTTTTCGCATTCTTCATGGCATAACGAATTATCTTATCTATCATTGTATTTTTTTCATTGGAAATACAATTGGAGATTTCACTTGGGGCAATTTGAGGATTATATTTCCCGGGAGGCAAGCGGGGAATCGCCCACTGGAATGAATTCTACACACTTTGCATAAAATGAGACGGTCCTCGTATTGACTCACATGATATGTGAATCATTTGGTATAATTTTAAGATGTGTAATATATCGTTGTTAATGTGTGACTTTTATCTATGTGCATCAAAACGTAAAAAATATTCGTCTGTAACTAAGCGGTGTTTTTTTTTCAGATCAGATCTGAGATTTTTACTTAGTAAACCCCTTTTGCCTCTTATTACCTCTAATCTTCAGCACCTTCATCCCTCGCGGCACCATCGTTAGGTATTACATCGCGAGGAGGTTCTCAGCTCATTGTTCTTCCACGGTTTTCATCTAATGTACGTCCGCCTAAACTAAAAATGTTATGTTACATTAAGAGGTTCCAGAAAGATTTCTTTTTATTTGCCATTTCATTGATTTTATCGAAGTATTTTTTCTCGACTTGAAACCTCTCCTGTAGCCTGCCTCTCCCTCCCTTTTTTTCTCTCATTATCTGCGGTATTATGGCCGTCTTACATCTAGCTGTGCCCCATTCGAGCTAGGACTGCACGGGAAACCATGTAAAACCCCAGTCGCACAGCCGGCCGATTCTGCAGTGCCCTAATGTATTCATTCCTAAGCGGTCACCCATCCAAGTACTAACCCAGCTCAACGCTGCTTAGCTTGGATGTCCGCCGGAGCAACACCTCGCTCGCCTAACCATTACGGCCGTCTGGTTCCAGAAAGATTTCTGATCTATACTGCCGACTTGTGCGTGCATTCCTCATTTCTGAATTCTCTTATGATCTCGTCCCGCAAAGTGACTCCTTGCGTCCCATGCTGCCTCTGATGACATCACTGCTTCCACCAAATTTCTGGTACGATCGTCTTTCCGAGTTGGGACTGTCAGTTGCATCGAATTTCACTGAAACGGGGGCATGTGAAGAACACATGTTCCGCATCATCAGCCATACCCATGCAAATGGCACACTCTGGAGAATCTTCATGCTTAAATCTGTGAAGATGAACCCGAAAACATCCATGTCCTGAAAGCATTTGACAAAGACAAGAATTAACTTCACCATGCTCTCGACTTACCCACTCTCTTCAGTCGACAGCGCTTCGTAACTTTGCCTTTCTGATCTCCTTCGCCGGTACAAGGATTTTCACTCTTCAGCCAGTACTTGTATCGGCAACATTTCGACGATGACATATCGCATCCTCTGAGACTATCCGATACGCATTTGCAACTCTGAGGGCACTTAGTCGATACGGTGGGGCGATGTTACGTCGTACTTCCTGAAATTGGAGTACATTTCCCCAAATGGGAATGGCATAGATGACCACTGAAGTAATCACTGACGACAACAGTGCTCGTCTTTCCTGCTTACGTTCCCCGATGTTAGGTATGAGTCGTGATAGGGTGCTTCTGACGCCCGATGCCTTGGTCCCCACGTGCTCCGTTCGCTACTTGAAGTTCAGTCGTGCATCAATCATCACTCCCAGGTTTTTAATGAATGGCTGCGAGGTGATTTCTCACGATCCGACTTTAATGTGATCGTCTGGATCTTCTGCCTGCTGGTGATCAATACGGCTTATGTCTTCTGTTTCGCTAGATTCTGTCCCACAGAATCCATCCAGCAGCGGAGTGTCTCGAACATTATGCTGAAACCACGCTTCATGTCTTTCCGGTGCTTCCTAACGATGACCATGGCCACAAGCTTCCTCTGTCAGGGCAATTTCAGTTTCAGCAACCCATCGTACATGATGTTCCACAGAAGTGGACCCAGCACTGAGCCTTGGGGCACACCTCCTGTTACTTCGTACTTTTTGGGGGCATACTGCGTGTCAGACTTAACGACCTTCTCGATGAAATAGCTGTAAACCATTCTTCGCAAGTAGCCTGGTACGTTGAGCGTTCCAAGAGCTTTCATGATACAGTCCCACCCGGCTGAGTTGAAGACATTCTTGATGTCTAATGTCACTGTTAAGCAGTACTCTTTGGTGCCATTTATCCATCTTGCTCCTGAAATCGCTTTCCTTGTGGTATCGACCACACGGTTTATGGCATTTAACGTAGATAGACCTTTCCGAAAACCATATTGATTTCTGGCTACCAGTGGTTCCACGACCGCTTCTATTCTCTGGTGAATGATACGCTCGAGGATCTTGCCAGCAGTATCGAGCATGCAGAGAGGACGATATGATGAGGGTTCGTCTGGCGGTTTATTCCTTTTTAGGAGCAGTACCAGCCTCTACTGCTTCCACACGACAGGAGAGGTGTCTTCTCTGACGCACTCATTGTAGACCTCAAACAACTGCTTAGGTATCGCGTGTATAGCCGACTTTAGTGCAACATTTGGGATACCATCCAGACCACGAGCTTTGGTATTTCCCCAATCTTGTACAGGCCTCCATCAGTTCGTGTCTGGTGATTTGTGGTACTAGCTCTTCTTGTTGTTCGACATAGCAGTGGAATTTTGGCTGACAGGGGAACAACACGTCTACGATTTTGGTCAGGAGCAGTGGGCACGATGATGATGGTATTAGTTGACTTTTAAGTCTTATCATCACCACCTTGTAGGGAGTCCCTCATGTGTTGTTCTCTACTTCGGTGATGAGCTCGGTTTAGCATTGCTTTTTGCTGTGTTTGATGGGGTTACTGAGCTTCCGCCGTGCCTTCTTATATTTTTTCTCTAACTCCTGGAAGTTAGGAGTTTTCCTACCACGCTGGGATGAGCTCCTAGCTGCGTTACCCTGCTGTCGCAACACAGCGATGGTCTCACTCCACCAGTACACCGGTGGATAACGATTCGTGGTTCGTTTCCTTGCCATAGTGGCGTCGCAGGCTTTGGTTACCTTCTTCATAATGTCCTGTGCCTTTGCAGTTGTATTATCGCTACTGATCGGGCGATTTCCTAGTGCTACTGTATAAGCGACGGGATCGAAAGTTTTTACTTGCCAACCAATGCTGTTGGTCTTCATTGTTGTTTGTCCGGCTTTTCGGTTAGTACCGATCTCCCAGAAGATGGCTCGATGATTGCTCGCAGTCTAGATATCACATACTCTCCAGGAACAGTTCCTCTTGGCGAGACTACTGCTCACGAAGGTTAGGTCTACTATTGAGCTCTTTTCTTCTCTTTCGAAAGTGGGCCCATTGCTGTTGTTTAGAAGGACAATATCCAGGCAAGACATCCAATAGCGCTTGTCCCCTCGATTTGGTCTCATTGACTTCAAGACACAGCTCGAGACGACGTCGGAAATCCCGTACAACTTTTCGAAGAACGAATTCAGGAATTGTTGCAATGGCATCACTAATTCGGGCTTTCATTTCATTTGGAGTCGTTGATCGATTTTTGTAGACTTCATCGTTAATGTAGCCCCAAAAATTAAAATCGAGCGGGGTGAGATTCGGAGACCTCGGGGGCCATGGAACATACCCACTTCTTCCGATCCATCGATGAGGAAAAATCGTGTTGAGCTAAGTCCTCACAACGATTGCATAATGCAGTGACCCACCATCTTGTTGGAAAAACTGTAAAACTGTAAAACGGTGTAACTGCAAAAACTGTAAATAGCTCGGACCGGTGCCTGTACACAGTGACAAAATACGGCCGATCACTTGACCGTCATCAAAACCACACCAGACGTTGAGGCTCCAACGATGCTGCTGATCAATGTGTTGGGTCTAATCAGGATTTTCTCTCGCCCAGTAATGAGAATTATGACGATTCAATGCTCCGGTGCTTTGAAACGTTGCTTCATCACTGAACAGGACGTAGTGGAAGAATTCGTGATTTTCATCCATCTTCTGCAGGGCCCAACGACAAAACGTACTACGATGCTCTTTGTCTTGGGGAGAGTGCCTGAGGGTGATGACGATTTGATCGTTGAATCCTGGGAGCAGTGGTGCGCGTTACACCTGAATCTCTTTCAATTTCTCGTAAAGCCACATGAGGCTTTATGTGAATCATGGCTAAGACGGTAAGGACGTGAGGATCGTCAGGTTCCACCTACTGTTGTGACTGTCGTTGCAAACCTCTTCCATGTCGAGAATTCCTTTCGACATTCATGATACACGCAGCCGAAGGATGATTAATGCGATCGGAGTACCGCTCACGATACAATCGAGGAACAGCTCGATATCTGTGATCATAGGCTCCTAAAGTGATGAGAACATCTACAATTCCACTTGGTGAATAAACCATGATGCGCCAAGTGATACCTACACTCAATAATCGTATCTTTCAAACTGATAATTTCGTCAAATCGTATAATCGAAACAGTCAACACATCCGAAAGAATAAAAGGTAAAGTATTCGGGTGCCGATCATCAGGTTCAGTCGTGACAAACATTGCGAGCTCCCATAAAAATATGAATTGCTCATAAAGTGACGACTTTGCAAAACACACACACAGACATACACGAGCACACACGCAGAGGTCCTTTTTGAACATTTTATGTGTTTTTTCCCTTACATAAGGATAGGCAACTAGTCAACCATGGTATGGTTGAATTTGTCTTGACCACCCCAATAACTTTCATAGAGATGAAAAAATCAGAACCGATTTGAAAAAAGGAAGTTCACCTTCGTAGTTTGAAGACTGAACTTCATATCGACAACTGGCATGGTGCATCAGGTGTCCCCCTTCGAACCTTCCAACTTTTATGTGAAAATTTTTTCAATCGTCGCCTTCATTTAAAAGTTATTTAGCTGTACAATTTCGAATAGGACACCCTGCATATTGCTGCCGTTGAGGTAATTTAAAATAGATTACCATGGTTGCTCAATTTTTTTTTGAGAGTCAAGTCATTGCTACATGTTGATCTTCGAAGATCTATTTACCGAATGGATCAAGGTCATACCGCTGTATAGAGCCGGGGCCATCCCATATAGAGGATGCCATTATCTCTTCTTTAGGAACAGCCTGCGTGTTATTCACGGACAACGGTCTGGAGTTCGTGAATAAAGATATTCGCGCTCTGGCGGAGGTAACGAGGCTGAAACATCAGACTTCTCCTCCTAACCACCCGCAGGCCAACCCTGTCGAAAGGATTAATCGAGTGCTGAAGGTGATGCTACGTGCCTTCATCGACGGTGACCATAGTACATGGGACTTACATTTACATGAGTTTAGATTTACGTATACCTACGTCGGTGGCCAAAGCGGCATATCCCGGTAGATGCGAATTTTTGAACCGAAGGCACCGGCGAGCGCAAGGTCGCTAATAGGGTGACCGCCTGTACCGACATGGTTTTTCTGTGGTTTCCCATGTCAACTCCTATGTTCTATAGGGGTGCAAATCCTGTACAGTGTAGGATCCACAGCCGCATGCACAGGGTGAGTGTAGGGCCGATTAGCGTCCGAACAGCAGTGCAGAGAAAGGGCCGTAAGAAAAAAAAAAGATTTACGTATAATACTGCTTACCACGAGTCACTTCAGGTTACCCCTACGTTTGCGAATTTCGCACGAGAGCCATTGGCCTCAGAGTCCCTATGCCGATCGATTGAAGTCTGCTCGAAGATAGTGTCGAGAAAACCTCAGGAATGGCTTGATCGTATGAAGCGACTAAAGACACTACGGAACACCCTCACTCATGCGATCAATGAGGCTTATGCGCGGCAGAAGCATTATTACAATTTACGTCGCCGAGACCGCGAGTTTCAGGAAGGCAAATTAGTAGTGCGCCGTTCCCACCCATTGTCGAATGCCGCCAAGCGCTTTTCTGCAGCCCTTGTGCCTCCATTCGAAGGCCCCTATAATGTCTTTAATAAGTTCCAAAACTCGCTACCAATTGGTAGATTTCCTGGGTAAACTCCAAGGCGAAGTCTCCGTCCAAGACCTAAAGCCGTGCCTCTGACCGTTAAACGAAAGCTAAGTACATTTTCGTAGCGAAACCTCAGATGAGGAAAATCGGAGTTTTAATGCATGCTTGTATGTTGGTCACCTAATACCTGCGTGAACAAAACTCTCCGCTTGCACATTTCTATTTCAGATCACAATGGGCGATAGGACACCGCCAGTTAGCCAAGGAGAGAAGAGTGCCACAGTGGTGGAGAAAACCCCTGTCACCAAGGTGGAAAAAACGCCTGCCATTGATATGGAGATTACCCCTGGTTTCGTGAGAGCCGGTCAAAGGAGAAATCAACCCAATTATGGGGGACGTTCGGCCCAAGCCATACGCCTCGAAGAAGCATGTACGATGCCACAAGTGCAGGACTCGTGGACATGGGTGGCCTGAATGCACCAGCACTGTCACCCACCTGTTCTGCATCGCTTGTGGAGCATGGGGAGTGGACAACTTCTCATGTCCAAGGAAGGACAAACGCCATCAGCAGTACCGCCAACGCCTCCTCCAGATCGGTGTCAAGCCGGCTGAAGTCGGCCAGAGAAAGACGCCAAGAACCCTAACCACACCTTCCAGCGTCCCCACCAAGAATCTTAATCCCAAGACTCCACTTCCAGTCACCGTATACCCTGCCGTGGCACCCACACCCAAAAACCCTGTTGGAGTCAGTAACGCTGCACGGAAACGCACATCCCATGCCTATGCCGGGGCAACGGCCAAGAAGTCTCAGAAGGAACAGCCAGCTTCCACCATCGGTGTCAAGGTCGACTGACCCTCCCTCACCAATGGTCCAACCCTGGAGAGAACCTCATCATCCCCAATGATCCTGCAAATCCCTAAATCCACATACGCCTCAGAAAACCCGATCCCTAAATCCCATCCACTTGCTCCACACCAACCCCAGTGACCCCTAAAACCCCGCTCGTCGATCTGAGGACGGACGACCAGCTTATCGCCATTGCCATGCGGGACCCTGAAAGACTGGTCAGTAGCCTGCCCCAACGAAATTTAATATCCAATTTTGTATTGCCCATACTGGAAAGTGATTGTGGATCAGATGGAGAGACGATGAGAATTTTTTCAGAGGTTTAGAACAATTACCATGGGCGGCAATGAATTTTGAAAAACCTTATGCAGTAAGCCCTATGAAAACAGATCTGAAGACGATATCTCTAATTTGATTAGGAAATTATTCATATTATTGTCCGTAGTTGCGCGAGACTTGTTCCCAAGGGGTTCAACAATCTAATAACCATTGATTCGCCTTTCTCAGTCCTTTTGTTATTCAACTAGTAACGCGGATTTTTACGTAAAATAAAAATGTTCATGAGCCTGAAAATACTATTTACAATTGTCCAAGCTCTTTACAATCCCGTTACAAAAGCATTCAACTATCTGATCATCAGTTCGCAAAAATAGAAACATTTCGAGAGCTTTTAAGTGGGTAAAAAATGCAAAAGATCATTGTTAAATTTTTGTAAGCTGACAGGTGCTCGGCTTAGCTAGTATCGTTATGAAAGCCATATACCTGAAGTTATGACGGGTCAGCCAACGGGACCGTATTTTCTTAGGTGGGACTGAACCTTTTATGGCCATCAATAAATCATAAAAAGACCTTTTCATTTCTCCCATATAAATTCTCTATTTCTTATTGATATGAATGTAGCAGTATCAAATTATCCTCCACTCGAGAACGAATTTAACAAAATTTGAATGGAGAAAATATCTTGATCTGAAGTGAAGTTTCGCGCATGCAGTGCCCATGACCCGTAGAATACCATAAAAGAACATAAAATTGGTATCACTTGAAAGCTGGCCGGTTTCCTACTGATTTCCCTGAGTAGAAATTATTTCTTTTTATACAAACTGAATGTGTGCTACGATTTCTAGCAAAACACAAAAATACCATTTTTACCGAAAAGTGTCATAAATTATTGGAAACTAATCAGAATCAACTGTTTTACGTGTCAATTTGCAGCTTATCTACTAAGCTTTGGGATGAACGATAAATCTATAGGGTCGATCAAACGGGGAATCTCAAATTAGTGTGCGTGTGTGTGTGCGCGTATGTGCGTGTGTGTGTGTGTGTTTTCTTTTTTTTTTTTATTATAGAGGTTTAGGAAAATCTTCAAAAGGTTCTGGTAAAGAGATGTTAACATCCAGATCTGAGATTTTTACTCAGTAAAAACCCTGTTTTCCTTTTTTCACTTCTAATCTTCAGGACCTTCATCCCTCGCGGCACCACCGTTAGGTATTACTTCGCGAGGAGGTTCTCAGCTCGTTGCTCTTCCACGGTTTTTATCTCCTG
>JAPYZN010003962.1:0-17175 GCA_030522865.1 Psyttalia lounsburyi | reverse complement strand
GTGCAACACGTGCGTATCGCCTTTTTCGTCTCGTGTGATCGCCTAGCACTCGTGCGAAAAAGTGCTACTTTACGCACTAGTTGCACAATATACTATTTCACAATTAATGGACTGTAATTAAATCGTAAATGATGGGATTCCCATGATTTCTTGGTTGAATCAAGAGGCCTTTGATATATATTTTTTAAGAAATGCTTCATTAAATTTTAATAATTATTTTTGGGTAATTGAACCTCAAGTCACAAGTGCAAAAAAATCGCAAATATACTCAGACTTTTTAGACGATATTTAAGTAGCCTAACACAAAAAATCCGAAACTAAAAATTTTAACGATTCCAATCCTTCCATTCGGAATAAAAAAATACAACTTCCCAGGAAAATCGTCGAACGCATGCAAATATAAAGCATTTTAAAGGCAAAAATAATGATCAGGAAGTCAGTCGATAGACCCAGTTTTGGCTTAAATTAAGTGGTCTTAAGAATACCAAAACTTAGAGTGCGCAGCAATTCGCATTTTATTTTCTATTGAAAGTGCAAAAATAAAGTTTTATGAATAAATTCCACGTTTGCATCGATTCATTTCTCCCAATCCCGTATTATATCATTAATTTTAGAGAACATGAAAATATCGAACGCCATATGAGAATTTCATTAATAGAACAATTCATGTAGGATTATTCCATATTTAATGTAAAATTTCAAATTTTATTGTGTATGCAATAATCCCCCGGTGAATTGTTTTACAGTTTATTACATTATCGTACTCCATTCCAGAAATTCTGCAGTTCCCCTCAATTTAACCGCAACAAATAGAGCCCTTGTCAACCTGTGAATCTAAAAAAAACAATTCAAACAAAGAGCTAACTCTGTTGATCTTAAATTTGGCGTGAAATTCTGGAAATACTGTTACCGAATTTCAACCAGAAAATCCCGATTTTCTACTTCTCCCTAGTTTCACATTTTCCCTTCTGCCCTCTCCTTGTTCTCAATTGAAGCATCTCTCTCACTTCCTGTCATCCCCTATTCTAGATTCATCGTCATGCTCACGAGTAACGTAACATTGTGATAACAACGTTTACGTTCAGAACGAGAAAGTTCGATGGGACATCGTCAAATCTAATTTAGCCCCGCCTCCACGACAACACGTTGACGAAAAGAAAAGTAGGGGGAAGATGAAGTAGACCAAGTTTGATAAAAGATACTAGTGAGGAGAAGCAGTTGAGAGAGTGGAGGACTGCCCTGAGAGAAAAATATAGTTCTGCCAAATATATTTGTTTTGAACAACCAACTCCCGAATTTTCTATAGTTCGAGTCACTTTAAATTCTTGTCAGAAGAACAGTTGATTGCCGAAATTATATTTTTTTTTCTCAGTGTACTAAATTGGGTCATAAAATAATGGTATATTTCATTTGAGAGTGGGCAAATATTTTGTAAAACTTCATTGATCGAAATTGATTGAAATAAAAAAAAATGGGCATTGGAAATAAAATTAATTCAGCTAAGTTCAGTTCATTTGGGCCACCTAATGCCCAAATTTTATCCAATAAAACTCGCTTTAAAGTCTCATCGGGAGAATATTTGATTGGCAGAATTAAATATTTTTTTCTCAATCTCTAATTTTTAATATACTGGATTTTTAATATAAGATTCTCAGGTGTCCATTCAGATTTATTTATTTATTTTAAATTGCACCTGTTTTTTTTATAGATAAGATTAAAAGATTAAATTTTCTTACAGGAGATTAGAATTTAAAATTTTATTTTCAAGCAGATTCGGATTCGGTGTCAGAGTTCTTCTTTGTAATATTTTCCACTTTCTTTATTTTTTCTTGTCAAGTTGACGGAAAAGAAATTATTTGATTCATTTGACATAACTCGTTTTTGGTTATTTTTAGGAAATTCTGGAGAAAATAAAAATCCTATTCCAGATCGGTGACAAAAAAACGTTACCCTCTTTTTTTAAGGAAGGGATTAAGTGAACAAATCAGTCATAATTAACACGAAATCGGAATTAAGGGTCGGGTGCAATAGTTCATTACCTCGAAATCGTCGCGACTAATTACAAGAAAACAATGATTAAATCGTAGGCAAACTTAATTTCCGACCTCGGCGCATGATTTCTGCGGGTCTGAACCTAGAACTGCTGACGAGTTGATCATTATTTTCCGTCCAATAATGGTAATATGACGTAATAATAGAGGTAATACCTTATTACGCTTGTGCCTTAGGCTGAGAAAAAATGATAACTTTCCCAACTAAATATTCTTATTGAACTGTTACTGTAGGGATTTCGGACGTTTGGCTGATCAAAACGGATACGTTTGGCAGCATTATATTCCTTCCTCAGTGTAAGGATGCCCGAAGAAAAATATCCTTTATTAGAATTATGATAGGATTAAGGTCTGACAGTGACATCCCAACGAAATCGACGGTCTACTACAAAATTTCCCTCACATAACCAATATGTGTCGACCTTTTGACCTGACCCGCTGATCCTCTCGTAGCACTGGGTGTTCATAAAGATTCACTTACGCTCAGAAGAAAAGAAAAATGAATTTTCAAAAGAACGTTGACGAAAAGTCGTTTGATTTACGAAAATTTCATGACCACAGACTTTGATTATGACTCTTTTGGTGATATAAATCTTATGTGGCCATCATATTTCATCTATATAACAGTAAAAATGTCACACTATTCGAAATTGCATTATGGCTTCTCCATTTTGTGACTTTTTTTGTGACACAGATTTTATGTGGCTGCCATATCCCACCCAAATAACAGGAATACTGCCATACTATGACAAAGCGTGAGAAAAAAAACTGACGTCACATGACTCTCATGAAGATAATAATGACTCCTTAGAAATTAAAAGAGAAAATATATCATGCACATTAACTGAGGCTACGAGTTAATTCTTAAATTATAAGTTATGTTTCGCAGTAGTTTGTGAAGAATGAAAGACACGTGATCCCCGCAATTAGTCAAATATGGGATTATTACGAAAAAAATTTTATTCAAAACGTCTTAATTAGACATTTTTAAAATTTCTAAATGGAAGCTTTTGGCTTTTTTTTTTTTTTTATTAATTTGAGCAATCATTAAAATTATTGAAATAACCATCAACTGCCAGAAAAGCTTGAGATTTTTCACTCGTAAAATTTATTGAATAAAAACCTGGACAATTTACGTTTTAATATAAAAATTCAATAAAAATTCAAAATCTATAAAAATCCTAGAGACTATCCACTCGAACTCTGCAAAAAACTGATAGAATTTCTAACAGCATTCTCATAGAAATCCTGCAGAAACCTTTCGCATTTTCGTAGAATTCGAATAGAATTAGCTGACGAATTCGCTGGAATTTACTATTAAATTTTTTCTAAGTGCATTTTTCCTATCTTTATAAAACAGGGATTAACTCAGTAAGGAGTGGTTTTAGGTGAAAATGTCACAAGGTCATTTTTGTAACTGATCAATTTTGCAACAAAAAATTTCTTTTGATAATTTCTCCTAACATTACTCATTGCTGAGATAATATAGGTTTTGGAAAAAATATATTAAATGCACTGATCTCGTTTTACCACGAGTTTATGTAGTCATCACATTTTTTTTATTTAATCACACAAATTCTCTTTGCAAATTAATGAAATACTCTGAAAATAGCCTGTTACCCACCTAAAAAGTGTAACTACTTCACTGGAATATAAAAAAAAAAAAAGTCCCACACATTCGGGAATGGGAGAAAAGCATAAAACCGTCAGTGGACGCCGCAGATTCGGTGAGTCGAGTTTCTCTTTTATTGGATTTCCGTTTCCAGAACTCAAGTGCATTTTCCCCAGTGACGGAATACAGCTACTCTACCATTTCTTACGTCGAAATGAGGAATGAAATTGCGTTCATTCGTATTACATGTTTAAAAAAAAGAATAAAAACAAAGCGGAAACGTTACAGTCGCCGCAATTTCAAGGGAGATTCTTTGACAGATCACGCGGGATATTAGGTAAACAAAGAGTATAAAATTCATTGAAATTCTGGATGACAAGTCTCATTATCTGTGTTCATCATGGGAGAAGTAAAAAAGGGGGAACACAATGTCGGCGGGGGAATGCAGGTGGTCTACGTGCTTGACGAACGAAATAGACGAATGGTTTTTTTTTTCGACTCGAAAACGACTAGGATAACGAGCGGCTGACGGTGGACTAACGAATGTATGGATGAGTGACGAATGCTCACACTACTTAAAATTGACTGGATTACGAGAAAAAAAATTCCAATCGAATATATTATCTAGAACTCAAAATAAAATTTGAACATTGCGGATTTTTATTGAGTGCGTTATCCCGATTTTCCAATTAATTTTTGTCGTTAAACATTCAAAATTGGATAAAAAGTCAACGGAAATTATGAATTCTAGTTCATTTCGGCCACGCGGAGAGATAAATAGAGTAAAAAACAATCGAATATTTATTGTTTAATGCCTGTTAATAGAAAAAATTTAATACGAGATTTATTCTGTTGATTTTCTATTGAACTTTTCATTAGTTCAAGTCGATTCTATTGAGTAATTGTGCAGCTCATCTGTTTTTCCGATGAAGATATTCAATGATAATCATTCTATAGAAAAAATTTAAAAAATTACAATAGTTAATCCGTCAACGGTCGCGCTATGAAATTTTCTCTCGCGCTTTTTTTCAGGCTGTAGAAAACGACCGAAAACTTGATATTTTTCGGTGAAAATTCTTCTATGCCCCAAGTAACTATCCCTCTTACCTCTGAAACCGGTCCGAATAGCCTAACATTTATAATTAATTAAAAATAAAAAATAATGAAGGTCCGTCACGAAATATGAGAGATTCTCTCACTGCGCGCCTAAAGTCAGTTGGCGAGGAGAGCGCTTCGGGTGAGCTCGATCGCGGCCGATAAAGGCCGAAGAGTACGATCAAATATTGTCTCATCGACTGCGCGCGTAGCCGTGAGAGTTTCTGATTAAATTATTAATTTATTTCTATGAAATTGTTCCTAGTTCAGAAAAAAAAATCCAGAAGTATTCTAGAGAGATATTTTCTTTGGAACTGACTGGTTCAAACCTTCTGAATATTTTTAAAATTTCGGGGAACCTCTAGAAAAAAAAAGTGCGAAAAGTTTCAAAAATTCAGGAAATTTCCACAGACATTTCTCAATAGAAATGTTAAAAAATATTGAACTGTAGATTTTTCCAATAAATTCGATTGCACTTTCTACAGTTAATGAATTATGATATTTTACGGATGAATCAATTCATGACCGCCATGATTCTTCATTTCCGTAATTAAGTTCTTACTTTGAGAACCTAAAATACTAAATAACAATTATTTGAGCAAATAAATCTTCATACATTACAATAACTTCTATCAACTGATACTACGTCTACCGCAAAATGATGGGATCAATACATTTACCATAACTGGATCCGAATAATTGATTAACACCAAAATATCTAAGAACGCACCTTCCCGAAGCAGAAAACCTTTGGAGTCTCTTAAAGCGGTGTCGATCTCGTGCAGTAAATCGTTGTCATTTGTTTTTCCTCCAGCATCCATGCCATAGCCATACCCTTCAACCATAAAAAAAGCATGCCAAGTGCCCAGATACACAGAGAAAAATGCTTCAGTTTTAAAAATTCCATTTTCACCCCTTAAATCCCTCAAACTGGGAGGGGTAAAAAAAATCGCTTCATGAAATTATGACGTCCGAAATTGTGAAGCAATTTGTTACGAGCTTTCTCCCTCCAACAATCATTTTTCTCTGGTCAGTGAAAATAGTGAGAGAGATTTTATTTACGTGAAACAACAACTAATTAATAAAAACAAATAGCCAATTTATAGTGAGTTAAGCGGATTACCCAGAGTGATGGTAATTACAGGGATTAACTAAACGACAAGTTCTCAAAATATTTATGGGTCGAATACATTTTTTCAATACTGAGGAATACTGTAATAAATATCAATATCAATTAGTGGAGAAGATTAGAATGGATAACCCGGGGCTTGGTAGCACAAGAGAGCATAGAAACACACCATTGAATTATTTATAGCGAACTTTAGTGCCAAACCAAAGTTTTTAATGTAATATCGTGGTGAATCAGATGAGGGAGAAACTGCGATAGATCACTAGATTCGAAAATAAAGAGTACTATGTTTAAAAAGTTTAGAAAGTTTGTGATAAAACTTGAGAAGTGAAAAAATGGAGAATGGTGAGAGAAGATAAGCGGAGAACAAACGAATTTCGGGATATCTTTGAAAGAAAGGGGTTTTGAGAAAAATGTCAAAACATAGTTTTTGCAATACCTGCCCAAAAAGTTCACTTTTCGGTACCGTTTTTCGTGCGTACAAGTCGTGTGCGTAAAAGTCAAAGATCGTGCGTAAAGTGAAACTCGTGCGTAAAGCTTCGCTTTACGCACTCGAATTTCACTTTACACACGATCTTGACTTTTCCGCACTCCGCACACAAATCCGCACACAAAAAAACCACTTTGCCCTCAAACCTCCCCTCAAAGCGAATTTTGGCAGGTATTGCAAAAAATTAGGAGTGCAACACGTGCGTATCGCCTCGTGTGATCGCCTAGCACTCGTGCGAAAAAGTGCTACTTTACGCACTAGTTGCACAATATACTATTCTTAAACTTCCACTCCAGTGAAGTTTAAACTGTCATTAATATCAATGATTCGATATCAATTTGATCCAAAACTCTAGAGGAGCTATATTAATAGGATAGAATGGACAGCCAAATCAAATTTTATTGATTAGCTCGGTAGAATACTATCCATTCAATATTTCACTAGAATCGTCCAAAAACTCAGAAAAAAACAACAGAAATGCATACAAAATTTCTTGCGATTTTGTAAAGTTTTTCCATCCCATGTTTTCATTTTTCTTAAACCCCTTGATTTCCAAGAAAACCTCAAAAAACTCAAAATAAAAAATCTGCTTCGCAAAATCCCCAAATAAGTAAGTTAACAAATAGCCATTACCTCTCCCATCATCCTCAAATTTCCCATTGCCCAAATATATCAGTCCCATGGTAATATAGATGGTAAACATTGAGTGTCTCGCGAAACGCCGCAAGACGCCGGCTCACGGAAATAAATCTAAAATCCTAAAAGAACCAGCAAAAAAGCCCCAAGACCAGTGGTTTCCTCCGCATTAACCGTGATACGAAAAGACGTTGCACGCGGGGTCCAGAGAGTTACCGTTGGCCTATTTCTCCTCACGGGTTTGTACCTAAATATAGAATGGAGCCAGTACGTGAATCAGCACCCCGGACTTAACCGTTGTTGGGCTTCAGCCTTTGCGCAGTGGCCATTTTCTGATTTGAAACACGAAATGTTTGAAAAATAATACCACCGGGTCTTAGAGTTCAGTGAGTCAGGGAGAGTTGGCTTTGCAGCCTCATGACGTAATGATTCGCGGGTGGTTGGCCTTACTGGCTTGCCTCACTTGCCCACAAGTATTCAATCAAAATAAACAAACGACTATCAGCAATTTACTACATCAATATGAGGGATTACTGTTCAGTGAATATGTGCGATTATATTGGAACAAGTAGATCGAGGAATTGTTCTACTAGGTGAATCACTCTCATGATCATTCAAACCTCACTCTAACCTGTTGATTCCAAAGTAATCCCCATAATATTCCTAGCATTAAAAAATAACCACTCGATAAAGCTAAAACAAACAAACCAAATCAGTTAGTCATTACGTTAAAATATCATCATCGCCAAATCCACAGAAACTCGCGTCAAGATCAACACTAGCAGTAACGACAAGCAAAGTCCGCACACTGGACTCACCGTCTTCGAGTTCGTTGATAGTGAGCTCGAGAAATTCCTGCAAGTGTTTGGGTAGTTTCTTGGCATCCCTTATCTCCTTTCCGTCAATAAGACACTTGGCCTGAATATTCACATTCGTCTCTGTCTCTTGATTCTCATCATTCCCTTCACGCTCATCCAGCCTAATGCCAAATCTGTCGAGCCTGCTCTTCGCTTTCTCAATGAACTCCTTCTCCATCGTGCTCATATTGTCGTTGCTTCTCTCCTGTTTCAAATCCATTCCCGAACTAATCTTGATAACTTTGTGCTGCTTCCTCTCCTCCCTCTCCAAAACTTTATGAACATACTCATCATACATCTTCCGTCTAAACACTTCGTCACATCTTGGTAATATCGAAATGGACTTGGGTCTCTCAAACTTTTCACGTACCTCGTAATGATCTCGTTTCTCAGCATCAAGTGAGTCCCTTGAAATATCATCAAAGTACCTCTTCCATTCGTGTCCACTCCCACCGCCAGTTGTCACTAGGCTCACCTCTTTATTCTTAAATATCTTCATTGAGCTCTCCAAATCGTGACCCCCTGTTTGAGTCAGACTTCTCGTTGATTCCTCCTTGCCCTCTTTACTCGTAAACTCAGAGCAACTGTTGTCCTCAACTCGAGACTCCTCGTGCCACGTCTGACAAAAGTTATTACCATCATTACTTAATTGTTTCCTGTGAGAAGACTCCATCTTGTTTCCATTTACATTTTCCATTTCTCTGACTTGCCCCTCGAACTCGACAAACGCTTTCTCCTCTTCTTCCTCAGCGATAATGACTTCCTTCAGCTGATCCTCAAGGGTCTCAATGTACTCGAGCTGTCTGTCAAAGTACTCTTGAGGTAATGAGTAACGCCTCCTCCCTTCAAACATATCTTTAACACCTCTCTGAAGATCCTTTAAATTCTCAACAATTTCACTGGCTGTTGCTTGTTTCAGCGCCTCGGCATCACGACATTTGCGGTCACCCAGATGTCCACATGGTGGTGACTTGTCAAAAATACTGGTGGTATCGATACACGTACGATCAACATCAACAGTCCTCCGATGTCTGGGTGGTGCCTCAGGCCGGTCGTCTATCAGCGCTGGGTTCACCTGTCCCGGATCAATTGTCCTCGACAGTGTCCACTTACGTGGCTCAGCAATATCAGACGTTCTATCGATTATAGCACTTCTCTTGGTAATTGGAGATTTATTGATTGGCGTTGTACTTCGATGCTCCTGACGTGTGCCCTCAGGTGTTCTCAGTATTAGAGCACTGTTTATACGATTGGTATTGTCGTTAAACTTGCTTGAAGATGCTGGAGATGAACCAATTGTCGTATCAAAAATTCTACCCTGACGTTTGGCTTTAACGTCGGCAATATCGTTTGCAGTTATGTGATCATTGCCGAGTACCGGACTGAATGCACTCTCCCTGGTTTCTCCATTCTTCTGGTATCTCAGTCGTTGTGAAAAATTACAAGACGGTGGGCTCTTGCAGATGGGTGTGTTCAGATGATCGTTATTGGTCTCAGTTAACCAGTTGGCTAGCAGGGTAGATTTGAGGGGATTCTGTTCAACATTTTTATGGGATTTCGTGACCGAGGGTATATCCATGGGTATGGGATTCTCTTTTACGATTTCAAGGAGACGATTCGTGGCTACTGTGACGTCTCCCAATTGCTTCAATTCTTTTGCCCATGGTTTTATGGATTTTTGTGGGTGGTGGGTGGGGCTAGGGGTGATTTCTATATGGTACTTGGGTACATTAATCTCGGCTCGATGATCATGGTGGTAGCTACGGCGATTGAGAAACTTTTTGTGGAGATCCAATAGTTTGTCGGCACTTGTGCGTACTGGGGTTTCCTGTTGAGAGGGGGAAAGACAGACGAGAAGATGTGGATCCTCAGTCGGCACGCCCATCCAAGTTGTTGGACGCTTCTTCATGGTATTCAAATCTTTGGAATCGTGAATTTGTAGAGTTTTCACAGTTTTGTGGATGGATTCCAAGTTCTTGAAGATGGTGAATTTGGGGAGAGTTATCTCGTTGATTAATTGGGGGCCATAAGGGAGGGAGAGGATTTTCTTGATACAGAGGTCTTTCAAGGGATTTGGTACTGGTGTCTTTGGTGTGGCTTCTTCCTCGTCCGATACGTGTTTAACGGTTGCTGGGGAGGGGGTGCTGCTTGATGACTCTTGACATTGATCATCCGTGCCAATTAATTCGGCGCAATCAGTTGGAGCTGCTTTGTGAGTCTTGGTGATTTCACTTGTATAGGTGGTTTCCGTTCTCTCGGTTTTTGTTTCACTGGATTTCATGTCTTTTGTCCACACATCAACACTTTTTTTATATTCACAGCACGATTCTTTGATGTTCTGTACAACGTTTGAACATTTCACTTGTGTTTTCTCAACGCACTCACGTTTTAATGTCTCAAGTGGCACCTTCTCTTTGATATCACTAAGTTTATTCCCTCGGGGTCGTGAACATTTAACCTCGATGCTGGGGGACACAGTGGAGTCACCCATTGGGGTCGATTTGTTAAAAGCCAGCGCGTTTTTGCCCAGCACATCATCGCTGATATTGTCAATGTGATCGTGAGTTATTTTGGTGAGCGTCTCGACACTGGCGTCATTGCCAAACTTACCGGCATCCACGGCATTGCGCAATGTAGGCGTGATCGGGGACACTCCCTCGGTGTGATGATGCTCAACGTTCTGGTAAATTGCATCGTATGTATTAAAATTCTTAGGCAGCGGTGGACGCACTGGAAGTGTCTCCAAATGCAAATGTTCGTGGCTCTCAGTAAGTATGCCAGTAACTTCAATTGGTAGATCTTCAACTTTTGGTGGTTCACTTGAAATTGTTGAATTCACATCTCGACATGTACCTCCGCTGATTTTATCCACGTCCATGCTGTTAAAACTGGAGAATCTTGTCGGTGGCGCGGGTGCACACCTTCTCTTTATGGAATCCAATTCCTCTTCGTTAACTTGATTCACTGGTAACCCGCTCTCTTCGTACATTTTATTGCCATCTCCTCTCTCATTTTCTGTCTTGACACCTGAGATGTTCTCATTTCTCGATGATATTATTGTTTCATTACTTCTGGTCTCCATGATTTCTTCATTAACGTCAGTCTTGCGTATCTCCCTTCGAAACTTTCCAATCTCTTCGTTAATAAAATCACGAATATCTCTGTCATGAGAGGCCAGACACTCCCCCTCTTCCTGAATAATATCCAAGTATCGATCGACTGTAGTTGTCTCATACCTGCAATTCTCCTGGGTCTCGACTCTTTCAGAATGCTCACGAATGACACTATTGCATGTCTTAGACTCGTTAACGTGACACTTGTGATTCAACAGGTTGTTGTCATCACTCTGACGCTTCCCTAAATCACATTCTTTGATGAAAATCCTCAGTTTATCGTCGAATTGTTGAGTCAACTGTGGCTCATGAATTTCCGGAGACATTTGAATTCCATTCTCTATCTCTATTACGCTTGATGCACCAGTGGATTTCTTGGATTTAAGGTCTATTGTTGTCTCATTTGAATCATCAGTATACTTGGTTGATTCCTTTGACTCTGTCACGTTGAACAATTCTTCTACCTCGGTGTTAATGTTATCTTCGCCTTCCGTTTCACTTTCTGGTTTTGAGTCGATTATTGTTCTCTCGCTGTCTGCATCCTCTGAGGATAAACTCAAGTGTTTGTTGAGAGTCGGAAAGCAAGGGGATGCCAGGTCTTTATCGATTGTGTCTGAGGATGATGTTTCGGGTAAGGGGAGAGGCTTACATTGGCTTGTACTTAATTTCGTAATGGGGTCTGATGATTTGTCGGAAAAATCCGACTCCTCTTCCGTTTCCTCCAGAATAACCTCATTAATAATTGACTTGGGTTGATCAATATCCGATTCTGGTTCACTTATTATCGCCGATGGAAACAAAGCTCCAATATTACCTGCATTCTTATGAACTACTGAAGACGAAGCACTCGACGAACTCAAACAGCTAAGTTGCTGTTGATCTTTCGGCGATTCAGTGGATAAGTTTTCTTTATCTGTGGACTCTGACTCGTCAGTTTCCTCCAATATCGTTTCATTCTTCCTCGGGGCAATTTCAATATCGGATTCAGCCTCACTGACAACAGCACCTCTACTCAACTCTGTTGTCTCAGCATCACTGTCGTTGACCTCATGAATCTCGGGACGATCTCTGTTTGCATTGGGCAGCAGTGCCAGGGCAAAGTCACGTTCGCCAAGGGTCTTGAGTCTTGAGGTCACATCACTCGGTAGTGGCCCAAGTGGCTCAACTGGCTCAGTTACTATTGTTTTGATATCGCTGGCCTCATTGATGCAAGATTCAATTATACCAACACCGGCTACATGCCCTACGTAGGCCTCCATTCGTAGATCACTGACGTCTGTTATTTCACAGATTTTAGGATGAGCTGTTAATGCATGACGTTCCAGTTTGTACCTGCGCCGCGGTGGAATATGCTGCTTAGGTATCGATCCTATCTCATGACCCAATGCTGTCTCAGCGACCTCAGTCGTTACCTTGACCACCTGACCGTTGACCTTAGCCTCAATTATTCCATCGCTGTCTTCTGTTATTTCGGGGGTCTCTTGTCGGCTGTTGGTATCTTCGGGGGTGAGGAGTGATTCAGACTTTGGTGCTTGATTTGGTCGCTTGTTCTTGTGGCGACGGTGACGTCGCGAACGGGATTGCGGCATTCTGGAGGGGATTTCTAGGGGTTTCGATGGAGTGGCTCGAGGACTAGCTGAAGGGAGAGAAAATTTTTCGCTGATTTTTTTTTCACGAATTTAGAGTTTGAGACTGTCTTACAGGGTTACGTGAATATATCTTGAAGGAAGAAATAAAACGGTGGAAAACCTGAGATCACATGGTCAAAGTGCTTCCATTGAGAATCGTCGGGTGGATTTTAAATATGCATAAACCGTGAAATGTGACACGAATTAAATCGTGCAAGGGGAAGGGGGGCGAAACGGACCGGGATTAATCGTCAATATCTCCTGATTGAATAATGAGACTCAGATGAGTCAGGATCATCTCCAAGCTTGCAACAAGAAGTTGAAAATGAGCGAGATATCGAGAACTTTCATTGTTGCATTGACGAGTGTCCCGTGATTGATGTGAATTAAGTAAGAAAAATAGTTCAATTAAAGTGAACTATTCTGCAAATACCAAATATACAGATACCGTGGGGAGAAGCTGTTACTCTCGTCGATATAAAATATTTTAGAACAAATTTATCTATTTTTTCTATAAGACTTGTTACGATAATCCAAGAGAAAAAACAAAGTTCAATTGGGGACTTACGATCTCAGATGGAAACTTTCGGAAATGTAATTTTAAAATATTTGACAGTTCAATAAGAAGAATTAATTTTTTGAGGAAGTTTATGTGTTGCGTAAGCTACAATTTCCCTATAATTCTCACAATTTTTATCGTATATTCTACTTCTTACTGAATATTCAAATAGGTAACTGCGAAGGAAGGAATATTCTCTTGCGTTCCGTACAAAAAACGACGAGATTACTCGGCGAAGCACTTCGTCCGTGTATATCTCAGGCGAAATACTTGTGATTTCAAGTCTCTTGCCGTTTCTATTTTTCCGTACAGGGGGGAAATTGCTTCAGAGGAATTTCCCCAGATATTTTTTAAATGAAGTGTTCGATTATGACTTGATTTTTTTTTTAATTTCTTTCAGGTAAGTTCAAGGATTATATTGATGTTGATAAAATCCATAATTTAAGATGTTGAGTAGCCCTCTCGGCTGAATTATTTAGCAAAGTATCAATGAACAAACTTCTGGCCCTTAAAACTTCATTTTTTAAACATTTGAATGTATTGGAGCGAAAGAGAGTCTCCGGTTCTGTTTTTTATCCAGGAGCTTTCCTCGTGGATTCAGTAGAGCGGGTTTAATCAGCAAAAAGCATGTAATTGCTCCGTCGAAACGCTTGAATATCCATTGAATGTCGTCAGACATAATGATGACAAAAATAATCAGCATAAATTTGCCTTTGAAACATTCCTCTTTACCCAATTAATTCCCCTGAATAATTCCTTTTGTGTCTTGATAAATCAATAAAAATGAATAAGTTGACAGTAAATGAGGGAACGGGGCTGGAAGAGGCGGTTCTATAATTAATTGGACGGGTTGAAGTGGGACAGTCACTGCAATTGGATTATCGTAGTAAAAATCAATTCATTAACGTAGATTCATCAAATTTCGTTTCAAAACGACGATTCGAGTGAGTGAACCCAAACGATTTTCAGTGAATTATCCTCGTCATTTTTTTTGCAATTAGTAGAATAAAATGAGAAATATCTGAAATTTCAGGGATTCGTCAGCACAATTTTTTTTAAATTATTGTTTATTCATTTGTTTACTGAGGATTCAGTGGAATTTCGGTTGTTCTGATTTTTGTAATTTTAATGAAATAATTGAACGGAAATTTATGTAAGATTATTATATTTATTTATTTTCTTGTTAATTTGCGACCCGCGAGTTTTCGGATATAAGTGAAGTGAGTAAAGTTATAACAGAATATAATCGAATCAGATTGTAAATAAATTATTAATTTTCAAAGCGCAAATTATTCAAAATTTATGAAGAATTTTCTTGTAATCAACTTGCAATAGTTATTGTCAATGTTGCTGTACGTGGAGAGAAAAATTCAGTAAAAATTATCGGCCCGTTAAATTATCCTGTAGTTTTTTGGCCGTTCGAGGAAAATTACCGTAAGGCTTGAGTAAAATTTCTGAACTCTTTAATAAAAGTTATCTAGTTTTCCGAGAAAAAATCCCGAAATTATCAGTAAAATTTGATTGCAACTCAGTAAAAATTGTCTAGCCGCGCATAATTTTAGTTAAAGACAGTGAATTTTACGACGCGTTCGGGTAATTTTATCCGAATATTGAAAATGCTACACGATTACCAAACGGAACTGTAATTTTTACTAAAAAATTCCACTCCGTGTATTTAAAAGTCATTTATAATACTCATTAATCTTCTTTCAAACAGTTTTCCGACAAATTAATTGATGCAAATAAAATACCCTCTCATCTTAGAAAAAGAAAAAAAGAAGTCCAAGTTTTATAAATCCATTCAATTACAGCGACTGTCTCATTCTAAAATTCCCGAAGTCCCACCTCATCAAGTATTTATCCCAGAAATTAACTTTCAAATGGACAAGCTCTTCACCCTGTTTATTACCAGAGGCCCACCACTCGCGAATTATTCAACGATTCTCCCCTCATATTCACCAATTACCTAGGGAAAAAAAAACCGAAAAAAAAAAAAAAAAAAAAAAAAAAAAAACACGAGAAGGGTTGATGGTAGGAAGAAAATGAATTTCACGAGCAACTGAACACACCGATAAATCTCCCGAAGCCAACGAGACCCGTCGCTTTAAGCGCAATCAATTTTACCCCCGTCGCGTGAAACTATCGACTGCTAATTACCACAAAGGTTCCGGATGGTGTAACAAAAAATAAATAGACGGAGGGGATGGGGGGATTTTAAAACAGATAGAGTGTATTAAACAGTGGGGTGTTTTTCACATGCAACACGGTGACATTTTTTTTTCTTCTGTAAACAATGACTTTGATTGTCGTGTTTGGATTGTGTACTCACTCTTTTTTTGGGCTTCGTTGATTCTCTCTTTCGTATTATCGTTTCGAGGGGTTAGACTGCCGTTTTGAATCGGGAAGTCCTGCTCGTATCTCGTGTCATCTGTAAGCCAATTGGAATAATTAATTAGTAATTGAACGCTGAGGATTACACAACAAAATGGGTAATTTCGAAAATATGCAAGGGAGAGGAGGGCTCAATGGATCAGTTTTAGATGCCAATAACTCGATAATGAAGGGGTGGAATTTTATGATTATATGCTTATTTTTAAGTCTCTTTTCTAAGCTTGAATATGAGACCTAATTCGTCTAAATCTAATTATTTAATCAGGAGATATTGACGACTGATCACGTTCCGCCTTACCCTCCCTTCCCCGGATTGATTGCTTGTAATATTTTTTGATTTTTCGGGACATTTCCCGGGTTTTTAGGAGTTTATTATGAACTATTGAATTATTACTACCATCTTTTGTACCCTCAGAAAATTGTATTCTGCCGAATAAATTTGTTTGAGATAAGAATTTACGGTGACATTTTCTGTTGAAATTTCAAGAATGTATTCGCTTGAAAGAAATTTCATTGCTAAATTATATTTTCTTGCTTATGCAGTTAATTCGAAATAATTTATTGAACTAATTAAAATTATATTTTTAAATTTTTCATTGATTTCCAGTAATTTTTGGACATTAATTAACTCGTTTCGTTCCCATCTCTTCATTAACGGTCACCTGATCAATGAGTAATGACGAGGGATTATTATTTCATTGATTTACTAAAGTATAATGAGAATTTCAAATTCTGTCATTATAGTAGTACGTCATAAAAGTATATTCATTAACGAATAAATAAATAATGATGACCATCAATTTTCTCATTAGATTCGAAATCAGTTATTCCTAAAAAAATCGACATCTCTCCATTAATGAGTAATATTGATTGCCAGTTTTTCCATTATTGCATTGATCAATAACGCAGCGAGCAAAAGTACTCATTATGTAAGCAATGAATAATCAGACACTCTGTTATTCATTATTTCACTGATAAGGAGAGAGACAATTTTCATTATTATTTTATTTATGAGCAAGTCAAGTTATTTAATTATTTAAATTTAACGAATTCGCACGAGAAACGTCGAGCAAAAACACTTAAAAAATTATTTATGAAGGAGAGGTGCTGTATTACTTTAATGTTTTAGTTTGAGAGCTTGCGAAAGGGGATACAGATTGTAATTCTCATGATTTTTGTGACTCTATGACAAAAATCATTGGGAAATCCCTGAAAAATTCTCAAATTTTGTTTTGAAGGATTAAAATTGCTTAAAATTTCAGAAAATAAGGAATTTATGGATTCTCACTTTTTAATAATAATTGAAAATGCAATATAGCGATTGACATATTTTCAATAGAGCCCCAAACTTCTGCAATCGAATTTTGACTGAGAAAACCGTTGCATTTACATTTTGGAAAATTAGTGAGCAAAAATTAGTGAAAATCCCGAGTGAATGAACAATTTTAAATAAAATGTAAGAAACACAAGGTATCTCAACATTTTGAATATTTAATTAATCGAGAACTGATGAAGTCAAGCGGAATTTCCCAAAAAAAATATTCCCACATTAAAACGAAAATACTTTCTGAAACTTGTAAATCATTTTTTAAACTTTGAAATTGGTCTAACTCC
>JAPYZN010003961.1:0-10795 GCA_030522865.1 Psyttalia lounsburyi | reverse complement strand
TCAATATACGATTCAACAATGGAAAGAGGCTTGATTCAAGGTTGGATTATCCAGCCTTGATGACATATCTTGTTTCAGCCTTATTTCAATCGTCAGGGTTGACTTTTCCTACCTGGGTAGGGGCAGAGAGGAGGGCAACATTCCTCACTGGAATTCATCCTGTCTCTCCCTTTCATCCTCTCCCACTTCTTCTCTCTCTCTCTCTCTCTCTCTCTCTCTCTCTCTCTCTCTCTCTATTTTCACTTACACACCTTACCACTGACCTCTCCCGCCATCCACTGAGGATTGGCTTACCGAGCATCCGTCTTACTGAGTTTAATGGCACGTGTGATGGACGAAATTGAGGGATCCCGACGGTTTCTCAATTACATCCTGACTTGATACTTCAGATTGGGGTTTTATTTTCAATCTCGTCGATGTTAATATCGTTGGCTGTCAGCAAACAAAATTAAATTTCATGAACAGTCGTTTAATAATTCCTAGTAGTGCAAACGGGATTTAGGGGAAGAAAGGAATTCTGGCAAGAGGAACACATATGCCAAATTGGAATTTGACATATCAATTTGATACCTGACTAGCCTCCTAAAATTAGTATGAATAGGTATACATATTTTAGTTAATTTTCATAAGAGATATCGAAGTCTGTATTCTGGCGAAAAAAGAAATTAAAATCGGGTGAAATGATTCCCGCAAAATTACGAAAAACTTTTTAAACCGACTGTGCTGAAGCGCTACACAAAGTTAGTCCCTATTTATAAGTTATAACATCCGATCAATTTAATTTGCAAATTACAATTATCAAAACTCAATTAAAATTTCGTAAATGTTTACTATAGATCCGCCGAAATGAATTTAATGAAACTTGTTGGAAAATGTATGTTCTGTTCACCAAATTTGAATCTGTGAACCACTTTTGACGGAAGCGATTGGTTTGGATTTAACTTTAAATTCAAACACAGTTTCCGGAGAATGAAAACATCATAGAAAAGGTGTCCGAGGTATTCACCTTGACAAGTGGGCACGAGCATAGGGTTTTCGGCTGTTTGTGGGTCAGTTTCCTGTACAACGAGTGATAGACGGTCGTGATTCGGGGGATTTGTAAATTGTGCGAATAACTGGACACATAACATTCCAATTTCGAAATTTTTTGTGTACTCATGTTGAGAACCCAGTATCACACTCCTCACCAAAATGATTCCCTGGTCTCGCAGATGACTGAGAGTCTGACTCATCTGTGAAGATTTTCATATCTTCATAAAAAAGATTTAAAAAGTTTCTTTACCAACCGAAGGGTCGGAGAAGTTGGATTGACTGCTTGAGAATATCATCGCGGGTCATTCTTTACATCATATTTGTGTGTCCTTTGTCAATTTCTTTGTCGAGATTTGTTGTTTTCGGGACCAGACACCACCACGTCCACGCCGTTGGTCCCGGGCCACGAAAAGTGTGGTCGGGTAAGTCCATGTTTTGATTCCATAACATGAGACTTAGTCACTTCTAAACATCGGAGGTTTCTGACTCATCATTTGAAACCTGCAGACACCATGTTATAACAGGTTTCATTGGTGATCGTTAGTGAATCTGTACTACACATCTACCTTAAATTCTTCGAAAGCTTCGAATGGAATTTTTTTCGGTACAACTTAATATTTCTTCTCAGCTGTGAAATGGATCTGGACGATAAATAAAATGGCCGTCCTCTTAAAATGACGGCACGCGTATTCCCGAAACGGTTTATTGAGGCCCATAACATCAAACGAAGGAGTGGGGGTAACGCGATCATACGCAAAATGGAGGTGGTGGGGGTAGCATTTCATGTTAAAAGTTATGCTGACTTCAGTATACCTCAAATAATATTAAATTTAACGCAACAATTTACAGCTTAATTTATCCAAAAGCCTGCATTGAATGGCCTTTCTACAAGTGTGTGTAGTGTACAGTATCGCACATGTTCTATAAAACTGTAGAGTGGGGTATCATCTAGAGTACACCGCATTGGGCCAATGTGGTGTTGGTCACGAGCAAATATCGGGCGAACAGAGTGGAACCCTATGCATTACCTATGGCTCCCAGTATCATGCATCCCTGGGGGGGGGGGGGGGGGGGGGGGGGGGCGGCGGGGGGGGGGGGGTGGCGGGGGGGGGGGGGGGTGGGGGGGGGGGGGGGGGGTATGCAGAGCCGAACCCGTTTTAGCTCTTTGCGTCCCACTTTGGGAGTCTGTATCCGAGATATGGAGAATCAGAATATCGTGACATTAGCAGGAATGGAATGGATACAAATGCGACTCAATTAAAGGGGAACAGCCCTCGGGTTATACTTTAATGTGTATTCTACAAATTGTGTTCTTTATTTCTGTTTCAGGTGAGGTAACCATTTTCTTGTCATTCCCATCGGAAATACGCTCTCGGTTTTTGGTGAGTTTTTGGGTGACAATTGGGTAACAGATTTTTGTGCTTACGTACACTGAGAAAGAAAATCGTATTTGATAAGGACACCTTTACTCATGTCATGAAACTTAAGGTTGAACATTCTTAAAACCAAAATATTTTTTAGTGCGAAAAAAGATTTCGACATCAAATAATTTTGGATTTGATGTTAAAAAAGTGTTGAAGAAGAAAATTCGATTAGAATTGCTGAGAGAAATTGGTTTTGTCATTAATAAATTGGCCTCGCTGTTGGTATAAATACGAAATCTTTGGGCGACGATTTTTACTTTCTCAGTGTAAAATAAACTCATGCTGTCAGAAACGTATCGACTTACTTCCCAGACAAATAGTTTGGTCTCAATGAAATAAATGCACTGGGAGAAATGGTTGAGTTGAATTTGATAACTTTCTTTGAACTTGACTTAAATCGTATTCGCATTTGCGTTGTAAATCACACTAAATGAATCATTTTTCTAATATAATAGTATATTTCGTAGCAAGTGAAAAAAAATGGTTTTTAGCGAGTGCCAGGTTTATATCACGAGCCGAAGGCGAGTGATATAATTCCACGAGTCAAAAACCACTTTTTTCACGAGTTACGAACATAATTTTTCATCTGAATATGTCGAAAATGACTATTTTTTTTATATAATTAATGATTTGGTGAGGTAAATTGTGAAGAAAACAAATTTGATACCAACACGGAGAGAAAAATTCCATAAAAATTACGTGTCAGTTCCGTAATCTGCGAGTCAAAACAATATTCCGTAAAAATTACAGAACAGTGACGTACTTTTTCCTGGACTTCTCTGTAAAAAGGTACGGGACGGTTCCGTAATTTTTACGGAATATTGTTTTAACTCGCAGATTACGGAACTGACACGTAATTTTTATGGAATTTTTCTCTCCGTGAATAGCTATAGTTGGTCTCGGATTATGCTGAAATTTGCATACATTAAAAATGGAAGAACGTATTTGTCGGATTTTTTCTCAGGTTTTTAAATTTTCATATAGACTTGAATCAAAATGTACAGTTCTCATTGATTTCTCTATCTACAAGAATGAAATTTTGAGAGCATTAACGAATCTCATTAACATTTAATAATCTTTAATTTCGAATAAAGAAATGATTTATTTGATATTATTGAAATAGATTTAGAAAGGTCCAATCAAAATATGTATTGGATTCCAATTAGTAATTGCTCTGAGTATGCAATGGGCAGAAGCGCGAGAGTGATGAAGAGTCAAATAGTCAAGAGAATAGCACTTTTCATTTTTTATATTTCTCCAGCGTGCTATGAATTTTTGACGATTGATTCCCAACATCTCAGCAATAACACTACATATTCAGTGCTTTGCACCCTCCGCAATAACGTTTCTAATATTAAACCGATAAACCTCGTTTTCGTATTCACGACGTACTGGTAATAAAAGATACGATCGTATCTCATATTACCCTCGATAAACAAACAGCATTTTCTGGGTTCAGTACAGATGTATAACACGTTTGTTTGTACATTTTTATTCTTTCAATTTCTTACCGTTACGTTTTTCACTCCTGTTTCTGTGTTCCATTACTGCATCATGGGACGGAATCGTAAAGACAAATTTATACGGGATTCATAACTTGATTCAAATGTATCGTAAATCTAGACTGCTGCCCCATCAACCAGTACCGCTGTGTTTCAGGAGAGACGGCATTTGTAATTTGAGGACTAATAAATCGTACAGTTTTTGACGGTATAAAAAATGCGAATTGCGAAGATTATAGCTCCATCTGAACGTCAACCATTAGGAGAAATGCAGTATTTCAGGTGTTACAGTGGGGAGGGAGAAAAATTATTTGAACCATTTCGCGAGCAAGACTGATCACTTTTTTCGCGACTCAGATGATCTTTTTAAATGCCGCTAACATTCCATGCTAAACAATAAATACATCATTCATCGATAGTTTAGAAATGCCCAACACTACACGCCACAACAAATCCAAAGGGGATTCATTAAAAAATCATTCATTTTTTAAGACCCTTGTGTGAATTAATGCACATAGATAGGGAGGTCTTCCTGATGATCATTCTTAGTTACTGAGGTATCATCATCAGGCATGAGATTGGACACATGTTGTTTACAATAAAATACTGTAGAAACTTAAACATTTGAACATAATTTTCTTGTCCGAAGAGAATCCATTCTTCCGGTCAGTACATCTTTTTACTACTACACCCTTCAACTATTAAAATTAATCGATATATTTTCTTCAAACTTCCTTGCAACCAAAAGAGAGTGTTAAGTTGTGTATAAAAATTTTAGCTTGCATAAGTTGCAGATAATTTTTCTGAAAGTTCCTGCATATTGGCAATCGAGATAAGTTTTGCGATAAAAAGTCTCGAGCCAAGTGTACATTCTTTTAATCTGTGGAGCTTTTCCTTTTACTGCTAAGCAGTAAAACTATTAAAAATTTTCGACAATTTTGAAGCACTTGGGGCATTATGGCTGATAATACGTTGGAGAGAAAAATGATTTTTATTCATTCATTTTTTCTCTAAAGAGATTCGCGGAAATTTCCCAACATGATTTCCTTGAAGCGCCAACGAAGCATTTCCTGCGCCAGCAGGTTTTCCGCGAGCACTGCAGGGATTCGGGTCAGCTACGCCCTCTTTCCCTACTGCTATATCTCTCTTTTAGTCGACCTATATTCAGCCATTCTCCCTTTGCTCTATGACTCGGTGCCGGTCCACCATTAGCTAATATTTGAACATAATTAATCGTCATTTTATCCAACTTTACGGCCATTGTTGCAATCAAAGCTTATTCGACGTTTTATAATTCTATGAATTTGGGAGTAAGAGCTTTGAGAAATATTTGTATGCGCAATATGAATGTAGTTAAGGTTTTACTGATATTGCAAAATTCATTTGGTACACTTAAATATTGTCCGGAAATTGAGAACGATAAAACTTTTCTCAAAATCGCAATATTTACTGCTAGGAGAATAAAATGAAAAGTAACTGTCAGAAATGGTCATAAGAAGAGATAATATTCCATTCAATGGTATATACGGAGGAAAACAGAAATTCCATAATTTACTTGAGTTTTTGAATAAGGAAGAGTAAATTGAACAATTAAAGTAAAATATCTTCCGTTTTTACACATTTTTTATAACGGCATGAGAAAATCCATGACTTCTTAATCGTTAAATTAAAATTTTCAGTCTCCATTAACGACGCAGCACAATCTAAGCACGGTTAAAGGGCTCATATATGGTTGAGAAATAATCTTTTTCACCTCTGCGTGTGTTTCCTCTTACTGATGATGTGCAAATCACACGAAGAGAAAAGTTCGGTAGAAATTACCGTTTCGTTTGTTTACTGTTCAGTAAAATTTGTTTCCTTTTACTAAGAAGTAGTTAGAAGCGTGCATAATTTTTCTTGAAGATGAGCTTGAAGATGTTGAATTTTACAGTACGGTTAGGTAATTTTTCCCTGAATGCCCAAAATACAAGGTAATTGCTGGCATAAATTATGATTTTGCCATAAATTAAACATACGTAAATTGTAAAATACGGTTCAGTGTCCCGTTCGTAAGTTACGATTTCTTAAGCATAAAATACGGTTGCGGAGGTATAACAGCCGCATTATTTGCACGCAATTTGCGAGTATTTTGAGCATAATTTATGGTTATAGGATCATCAATTACGTCCATGATATCGTTTAATTGCGTTTAATTGTGATCTTTAATTGCATCCAGAATTTTTAATAATGGAGTTGCTGTAAATTTGAAATGTACTTTTTAATAGAATTCTTCATGCATTATACCAGAAATTTGACCAGTACATCGTCATAATATGTGTCCAAAAAATCAAACCTCAAAAATTAAATACATAGATATCGGCGCATAGACCTCCCGCGTAGCCTACCGCATTCAACATCAAAAGTTCGATAAAAATTTTCCACCGATGTACGAAGCCATCATAAACCTCGACGTTGCCGCATGAACGGTCGTTATAAATTTTCCACGTTAAAGTCAATTTCAATAAAGTCCTATCCCCCAACCGTACACATCCATGCGCTTTGACATTCTCGCATGCAGTAAACAGTAATGTTCCGCCATTGCCGCCTTGTCGAGTCGTTGACGCGTTACCTCCTGTACACTATTCGACGATTGCTCTTTTTTCGCTGCATCTCGCCGAAAAAGCCCAACGTAAAACGGCATCACGGAAAATATTTGAATGTGAATAACATGAGGAAGGACAATCTGGACGACGTGGCTATCTGCATGCATTCCGGAGATACTGGCAAAAATTCTGAGCTTATTTTATCTGTTATGTAAATCAATGAAAAGTGTTACTCTTTGTGAAATATTCAATATTGCCCAAACTAATAATTTTGAATAATTGCTTCTGCATGGGAGCATTGAAATCGTTTCATTTTTCGATTCTCGAGTTTGATTTGGAAATTATGTAGATTAGTCAATAAATAATTGTTTTTTTTACGCCATTTGGATTTCCCACAAAATATGAAAATAATGCAGTACGTAAAATTTATCTATTGAAAAACTTTTAGCTAATCCCTCTGACGGCCTCGCAGAATACCTCCAAGTCCAACAGCTGGATCTCCACCCTTTTCCATTCACCTAGTTTATTTTCGTTCCCTTAAAAAAAGAACTTTTCAAGTTGAAGAAAAATCGTACCAGAGCAGATGAAGTCGAAGACCCCAAGGCGTCGTGGCAATCAACAATAGGTTTTTCCTCTCGAATGCTATATACTTCCCACCGATTCCTTCCTATACTTTCCTCTCCGTACTTATCCAGATCCCTGCACCTCAGCATGTCCTCATCTCTATCTGATGGTCCGTGTTAAATCGTCCATTATCCAATTGCTCGGTGATACACATACAGAGTTCCATGTACATTTACCGGCACACAACTTCCAACTCCTGCTGGGATGTATACGTGATATCTGTGGGAGCAACCAAGGACTAAATGGGGACGAGCTAGCCCAGGGCTCTACAAATACTCAGGCGTTTCCCTCGCTTCCTCTTGGCATCCCCCCGATCCCACCCCCATCCTCTCTTTTCTCCTTTCTCTGCTCTTTACGTTCGTCTTAAAGTCCTTTTTTTATTTTTATCATTGAAGCTGCATCTCACGGATTTACCGGCGTCCTATTGACTCGAGGCTCCCACGTCGTTTCGCAAATTGACTTGGGGCTTTTTATCCACCAACGATTGTTTTTAGACGCCATGTTTATCTCCCTCCAACATCTCGGAATTCTTCTCATTTCCATAGATTTCGGATTTTTAATACTGTTCTCTCTTCAATGGCATTCTATGTTCCATTTTGCATCTTGGAATGATATATGATAAGAAAAAATTTGGCATTCGAAAGGCTGTGGAGGCGTCGTTGCTACAAAAAATCAGTCGAAAATTAGATGGAAAATGATAATTTGATATCGTGGTATTTTGAGTTAATTTTTACACGATCAAAAAATGTGCCATTATAAATTTCTAATTTGGTGGAAACATCACGAGCGTCTTTCAATTTCAGTCCTATTATTTTTTGAAAAAAAAAACAGTATCAGGAAATTAAAAACTCGGATAAATTAGGGATGAACTATCGGCATATCAATAAATTTTTCGGCAATTATAACAAAATGCTGCTCGAAAACATTAAAATTTCAACTCAAACGAATAAAATTGGAATCTCTAATTCCAGTATTGTCTCTCATTTCACTTGATTAATTCCGTTTCATAGCAGAGTATGAAAGGAATATGATGAGTCTAGCTGTGTTTTATTCAATCGATTGACTCTCCGTGTTTCGTAATGCTTGATTACTCAATGACGAAATTTGTATGGAATTGAATATACCGATACGCAATGACGCGGTTGACTGGAACCGTGATTACGGATGCTACCCGGTTTATTGAGTGATTGGATAAATTATTGGATTTGGAGTAATCAAAATGATCGGTTCAGTTGATCCTTAGTAGTCGTGCAAATTGACCGAGTGGTACCCCTCTCGTGTGCTTGTTGATGGGGAACAGTCATCGTATGTTTGGGGGGATATTGGAACAATGTCACTGGGGCTGATGAAGGAGGACATTCTGATTAACATCAAATTGAAGTTTGATATCGCTTCTGAATCAACGAGAGTACATGTACATGTACTCATTCGACAATAGATCTCACCTTTTACGATCTACCGCAGCGGCGAAAGGGTTCTGTGGTTTCTTCTAACCGGTTTGTAATGCATATTGACACGTGGACGGCATCAGTATAGCGTATTTTCTTTATTTATACTATTTCTGAACAGTTACAGTTGAATTTGCATGTATAGTGATATTATGATAGCGAGCCCGTGTGAACGATTTGCAACTATTATGATAAATTTGAACTATTAAGGATACACTTGAGATTTCTACGGTACAGTTACGAAGTAATACCTTCCTTATACCTGGAGAGTTTTTGTCTAGCCTAATTAGAATTTCTCGTGTAAGATATGGTGGAATCAAAATTTTTGTTGATCATTGGTGGGGGTTGATGTTCACGCACACGGCGTGATTGATGTTTTCTTCTTCACAGTCTCATTCACACAATGACGATGTAATTCGGGTATGTAAGGGTCCGCTCTTGCCCTATTAACCCATGAATTGATGAATCTGCTAAAAACACTGGATTTGCGGGAAAAAGTTTTAATTCTCAGTAATTCTTTTTAATACACTGCCCATGGTCAACAGTTAAATCGTCGAATTTTCAGTGTTGTAAATTTTAAGTCAATTCATGATCAAATCATTCATGAAATCATTCGTCCCGGTAATTCAGAATAATTTTTTTACGGGAACTTATCATTGAAATGTCAATGGCATCTGGAATTTTCAAGCTCCTCGCGAAAATTGACCATTATCTCCAACTAAATTTTCAGTGAACTCAAAATATTCTATCATTTTTACTCTCATATGGACCTGAAACTAATCTTTTAATTGAATATTTTGAAATTAAATCGATTTTTCAGTAAAAGAATGCATGAAAATTTCATATCATTTAGTGATTATTAACAATTACACGGTTTTCTTGAAATTTTTTGAGTAACTTTCTAAGAAGTATTTTCATCTATAAAAGATTGACAAATAGGTAACGTACACATGCTTGAGCATCCCATTAATAAAATATGCTCCTAATTGTAAGCAATTAATTTTTTCGATGCTTTACGTCCACTCCATATCTTTGCAATCATATGATTGTGCACATTTCTCAATTGTACAAGTTTCTAATTCCCCAGATTTATTTAATATATGATAGATGACATGTTCATCAAGTACACAGCTATATTCTCCACCTTACTCCATATCAGTATTTCAAAATCCCGCAATACCAACAAAATATTCCTAATACTATGACATTTACCACAAATCTTCAAACCAATATGATAATAATTCATTCAAATGGCAGACGATTATCGTTAAAATTTCCGTCGAATGTCCTACCCAGCATCTAGAGGGAAATAAAGTGCATGTCAACTAGATGGGTATGGAGATAAAGGACAGATGATAGCTTAGTGGAAGTGAGATGTCTTTGGTTGGATGAATGCATCTTGCGGATGCATGGAACGTCGCACATTCGATATTTGCACGCATCTCATATCGCTTTTCTGCTGTGTCCGTGACGTTGGCTGCCTGCAGTTAGGGAATAGTATGGTGTGTGTTAGGATAGGGGCGGAGTGAGGAGCTGGGGGGAGGGGTGCAATTGTGGCAGAATCAATGTCGACTGTGCGCACATAAGGCTCGACGCCAGCGAGAAATCGCGCGGGTCCTCCTTTAACGTTTCTTCCCCGTTCACTTCAGCATCTTCAACTACTACTACTGTACATTATTCAACGGGCATTCGCAATAATATATCACCTAGGCGTGTGACTTCTATCTCTCCATAGCTGTGCAGTTTATTTTGGTGAAAATTTCAGCTGAAAATATTTCATAATGAAAATCCATTTGTGTTGTTACATGCGGTTTTCCGAGTATTCTCTATCTTGGGGGTAAATGAATCTTTTGGGAATGGGGAGTGGGAGGTGATGAATGAATGTTTACGATGTAGTGAGAGGGCTTCCTGCAAAGTTTTCACTTTTTGAGGGATTTTTTACTGCAGAAAATGATTAACTGCTGATTCAATGAGTTAGTGTGCAGTATTGTTACTTTCCTCGACTACTAATGATGGTCACATTATTTTAGAAGAATTTGAGAATTAAGTGAAGATATGCTTACATGACCCTCTTTCTTACTTTTTGTCGACAGTAATAATTCTACTCGTTTTGTGCTCGAAATAAAGAATATAGAAAGAGTAAATTTGGAATATGAGGCATTCTTTGTCAATCCAGCCACCTG
>JAPYZN010003959.1:0-17304 GCA_030522865.1 Psyttalia lounsburyi | reverse complement strand
AAAAACTGAACTTCCTTCGAATTAATTATTCTCCTTTGCACTGGTGTTTTTCAACACTACTCACTCAAATAATAGTGAAAATTTACTGATAACATAATTGTCCAACAAGCCTTCAATTATCGTTTACTTCTAATCATGAATATTTAGCGATTGAAAGAAAAATCGCCAACAGAAACCAACTAAATTTTCAAATCTACTGAACATTACCGCGTAAAAAACTGTACGAGACGCCATCACATGATTTTTTCGCAAAGCTCTCTGAAAATATCACGTGATTGCCTTGACGTTGGATCCTGGCGTCGTTTGACATTCTCCCAAAAGCCCACCCAAATGAACAATTCCTAAAAAATAGTGTTCAATCATTCGTTGTTATGAAAATTGTAAAAAAAACTTGATAACCATGAGTGCAGCGGAAGCCGAAACGGTCAGTGATCTGATTCAGCAGATGATAACGTCAATGTGTGGAGACCAAAAACCAGGTGAGGTTAATCATAATCACTGACACTCAAATCACTTGGAATAAACATCAGAACTAACAATTGTCCTCCCAATTTTGTTCCCCTCCCAGAGGTAATAAGAAGATTCATGAGGTTCTCCCTGGGCCTGTTGTCATCGACCCAGGGCATCGACACATTCCGCGATGACGAGATATCGGTGATCAATCATATAAAGAGTAAACTCAGTACAAGAGAGAACATTTACCTCGAAAAATTGATGAACGATTTGAAGGACAATCCCTTGAGAAATCGCGTAGGAATTCTGGTATTTCTGCTTCACATGAGCCAATCGAGCGAACGCGACAGATTTTCCCTGCACGATATGCGACTGGGGCTGCCATCGCCAGTGGCCTCGACGAGTGCCCAGACCCCTTCGTCAGGATCGCAGGCTCAAATTGTCGCCATCAATACACCAGACTCAAACGCCCAAGGGATACCGCTGAGCACCAGCCGAATATTCAACGAGGACTGCATATCAGAGGACATTCTCGTTCAGGAGCTGATCTACTCGTTTCAGGGTATCGAGGGAAGGATATTAAAACTGGATACAACGTATGGCTTCCAAATAGGCCACCAAGCGAAGCTCAATCGCTACCACCAGCAGGCAGTCCTTCGTCTGAGTGAGCTCGGTTACTTGCACAACGCGGTGCGTCGTGGACTCGAGAGAATATCCCCAAAAGGCGCTGGCAGAGTCTCTGACAGTCTCGTGGCTGTCTTGCACAAAGAGCTGTCTGAGTACTACAGACTGATAGCAATGATGCAGGAGGAGGTCAACAGAGCCCAGGGATCCATTGGCTTTGAGCCAGTGACTCTGTCCCATCTCCACCTGTGGGCGTACGATCCCCTGGAGACCCTGAAGTGGCTTGCCAGCATCGTTCGTGCCTGTCAAGAGCAGAAAGGAGGAGCTCTAGCATCTGTTGTCTACGAATTCAGCCATCATGGAGACCCACGCGTCCAGAAACTTGTCAAAAGAATCCTGGAGAGTGTCTGCGAGCCACTCTACAACATGCTCATCAGGTGGATCACTGATGGCATCCTGGACGACCCATTCCAGGAATTTTTCATCGAGGCAAGGCCCAATGTCAATGGCGACAGAATGTGGCATGAGAAGTATTTAGTCAGAGACGCTATGGTCCCGAGTTTTATCAGTAAGTCCCAGGCGAGGAAGATCCTTGGGACGGGAAAGAGTATTAATTTTCTGAGGGAGGTCTGCAAGGACTCAACCCCTCTTCATGGAAGAAGTGCGGAAATATTCAGCGACGGCACGGGCAAATGTAACGTCGAGGCTTTCTTTGACATGGATCCCGACGGGCCATTGCAAACTATCATGGAGGCTGCGTACAAGGAGACCTCCACTAGAGTTGTCGAAGTACTCACGAAGGAGTATCAGCTGATGGATCATCTGCAGGGGATTAAGGGCTACTTGCTGCTGGGTCAAGGCCACTTTATCCAGCATCTTATGCATCTGTTGGAGCCGCAGTTGGCGAAGCCAGCGAATTCTCTGTATCCACATAATATTTCGTCTGTGTTGGAGACCGCAATCAGAGCGACCTGCATGAAGATCGAGGATATTGATGTTCAACGGAGGCTGGACATCAGAATGCTACCGCCGTCGGAAAACGAGACAGGCTGGGATGTCTTCATGCTTGACTACAACGTGGATGGACCCATTGGAACTGTGAGTCTTGACATCATTTCATTTAGAGTCGATTAACGAGAGACCTCCAGGAGTTTTAACAATCACGAGTGGAGTGAAACGGTTACGAGGCATCCGAGAAGTGACTGCAGATGCTCAAGTTAAAAAGCAAAGCTCAACGTCAGTTCATAGCAAACCTGTAGAGACAATTTGTTACAAAATTTTGAGGTTAATTGGGGGTATTACACTAAAAGTAGTTGAAACTATAGTTGTTGGAACTGTCAGGAGAACGACAACTGGAGGTCCCTCAGTAGGCAAATAAAATCATATTCCATCAAATAGATTAATTATTAATCTGTCAACAATGCCAAATTGTTTCAGATCCTGGAGCCATGCAGAGGAACCTACCAGGCGGTATTCTTTTCCCTGTGGAAGGCCAAACGAATGGAGTACATTCTCTCAACAATCTGGAAGCATGAAATAACAACAGCTAAAATATTACGAAAAATGCCAGAAGTCCTGCCGATTCAAAATCTCATTCATCTCATAACGAGTTCAATGGTTCATTTGGTCCACCAAATGCAGTATTATTTTCTCTTCGAAGTGATTGAGTGCTCGTGGGATGTTTTTGCTAATAATTTCAGGCAGGCGACATCGTTGGACGACATCATCGTAGCTCATGATTATTTTGTGGAGTCAGTGAAGAAAGGAACTCTCCTGGATGAGAATTCCCAGGAATTGAGGGATCAGCTGCGCACAGTTTACAATCCAATCTTGAGTCTTCAGAATATCGAAGAGACATTCCTAGCGCGTGCCACAGTTGAGTACGAGGCCAGAATGAAGAGCAACAGATTCATCAATAGTCAGAGTGAGAAGACTAAGACCTGGGGGAGAACCAACACAGCTGACGCCGAGGCTATCGAGAGAATGAGCGGGTTCAGTAAATATCTTACGACTTTGTCAAAACAATTGAAGGTATTATCAAAGACTTATCAGGATCAAGTGAAGAAATTCCTCCTGATGCTGGCATCTACTGAGGATGTCTCCCTCCAGCTGTTGAGTGTACGATTAGATTTTAATGAGCATTACAAGAGCAAGGACAGCAGCCTCTTGGCTCCACTGATGTATCAGCATCGTCGGCAGAGCGATCACTCTTTCCTGGCGAGCAAGTGACAGACAATATTCCAATCAGTAAGTTCACAGAGCTCCAGTGATGTTGGTCGAGCTGATGGAAAAACGAGGAGACTATTGCTGGAGAATCTTGAGAAATCTACCTGTAGGAACAGTCGCCGGAAAATCAATGTCAAAATTAATTTGGATGAGACTGCTGATAAGTCCCGGTCGAGGACAAACTTGAAGTATGTACAGGCAAGTAAGAGGGCTCTGCGGATATTCTTAGAGGGCGAAATTTTGGCGCAAACCCAAGCTGAATTCTCCAGTAATCCAAGCGATCCGACAACACCGATGACACCGTTTGCCTATCAAGACTTGGAATTTTCATTACATCCACACAAATTGACACTTCTGCCGCTCGAAGGAGTACCAGCTGATTCAAGGAAATCTTATGGCTCCATGGAATCCGACAGCCTGCCAGTTAAATCCAAGCAATTGAAGATAAACATCCATGAGAACCATTTTTTCAATCATCGTCATGACTTACAGAGTTATCAGTTCGAGGTAAAAAATCCTATTCACAAGTACCAGGACATTTATGATAAAGTTGAGCCTGATATGCTTCACTGGCATATGAATTCAAGCATTTGTGATACAGCTTCTGTCGAGGGCTCGTTGTCTGGTGATAGTCTTTCGAAGATTGCACTTTGCAATGATGATGGCAGTGGGAAATTCCAGCGCTGGTGGAAGAGGAAGAAAACTCTTTTCTGCTGCGGCGGTTGATGCTTCATTTATTCAACGTTAACACTAAAACGCGTCTCTAGGGTATTGCTTCGATTGAAATTATTAATTTTCATAATTCACTGCGGCGTACAAGAATTAACGAGGAGAACTGAAGACTCGTCATCTTGTACCGCATTATGGCAAGTGCACACGATGAGGAGTTGATTGTTGGAATAAATAATTGAATTGTTGTAACAATTTTCTGTTTTTCATTGCGGGAGGAATGCATGTCATCACATGATAACGAGAGTTCCACAAAAGTACACAATCTCTGGAGACTTTTGTGAATTATTTTTCTCGGTTAATTCTAACTTCGCCATCTTTTGACATTGTAATCCTGTCAGAGCTTAATCAGCTGATCTTTTTAACCCAACAAATGTCCCGGACTATCCAAAAAATTGCCCAGTAATTACGCCCCCGGGGTTTTGTTATGTTGACAATCGCGAGGGGCAGTGATCTCAGTTGAGGTTAGGTCGTACTGACCAGCCGGTGATTGTTCAAAATATTAACCTTACTTTCGCGAGCAATAAGGCCTGCAGTGGTGACATTCACCTCTCCTTTCACTATTATTTATATACAATGACAAATATTTAATTAATTTTTATAAGCATCGATTGGCAGCGGTGAGAGTCCCAAAATGTCTCTCAGGTTGTCGCGAACCTTTCCTGTGCAGTTTATGCACAGGAGATTCTACAAAAAACCCTCAGTGAGAGTGAGATTTGCCCCCAGTCCAACAGGTAAGTGATAAATGAATTATTCATAATTTAATGGGAATCTTGAATTTCGTTTGCCTGACTTCAGGACAACTGCACCTGGGGGGATTGCGAACAGCTTTGTACAATTATTTATTTGCACGTCAGAACGGTGGCTCGTTCGTCCTCCGAATCGAGGATACAGATCAATCTAGATTGGAAGTTGGAGCAGTGGAGAAGCTCCAGGAAGATCTATTATGGACGGGGATTATTCCAGACGAGGGGCCGATGACAGCTGGCCCCAAGGGTCCGTATATTCAATCAAAACGTCTGAATCTTTACCAGTAAGTACTGATTTCATTCCAATTCGCTATCAAACCACTAGAACCTTGAGCAAATAATTCCAATCGTCATGGGTTTCCATGAATGCACTCTAGAGAACAAGTGGAAAAACTCCTGGAAAATGGCTCTGCCTATTACTGCTTCTGCTCAGAGCGGAGGTTAGAAATGCTGAGGCGAGAAGCAACGAAAGCTGGGCAAATCCCAAAGTACGATAATCGTTGTCGTCATCTTGAGAAGGATGTGATTGCGACTAAAATCAGTAGACAAGAGCCTCGTTGTATCAGGTTTAAGGTGAGGAGTGTTTTGCTCAACATTCGTTCATATCCAATGAGGTAAATCCGCCTTGACTAGCTTGCAGACGAGCCAAAGACTGTCCACGACTTGGTTTATGGTGAGGTGTCAACCAGTCAAGCAGAAGGCGACCCAGTAATCATTAAAACCGATGGATTCCCCACCTATCATTTTGCCAATGTCGTTGACGATCACTTCATGGAAATATCACATGTTCTACGAGGCGTGGAGTGGCAGATATCAACGTCAAAGCACTTGCAAATATACGAGTCCGTACAAATAACAATTAGACAATAATTCCGTTAACATTTTTCCTTTCAACTGTTTTCTAGAATGCTCTTTCAATTGTTTTGGTTTACTGGAATCATTTTCCAATTAATTGCAGGGCATTCGGCTGGACACCTCCTCAATTTGCTCACTTACCTCTGATTCTGAATGCGGACGGAACGAAATTGTCGAAGAGACAAGGGGACATTAAAGTAGAATCGTTCCGAAGAGATGGAATTTTTCCATTGGCTCTGTTAAATTATATTACGTACGCTGGAGGTGGATTTCAACGAGAGGATGGCTTTCAAAATGCCTGCCATACTTACGCGGATCTCATTAAGCAGGTAAACTTCAATGGGAGAATTGGCAGAAGAATAATAAAATTAATAATCCATTTTTTTTGTAGTTTGATATCAGGAGAATAAACACCAGCTCGTCCAGACTTCATCAGGATAAGCTAATGGAGTTCAATAAATTAGAACTCTCGAGGTTACTTGATGACACCAAAAACATGGGATTTTTGGTGAAAAAACTTCAAGATATCGTTGTCGAGGCATTCCCAGATAGGTAAAGTAGAGATGTTATTCTTTTTAAATGTCAGTGACAAAAATCTAGTTTAAAATATTAAAAATTTGCTTTTTCTGTTCTGATTTGCTGGAACGATTGAGAAAAAAATTGAATTTAGACAAAATTAAAAGCGAATGATTTGTTTTCCAACAGAATATTTATCTTCTGCTTATTGTTGTAAATAAAAAAATACTTCCAATTCTAGGCGGACCGATGGTAGTTTACAACTCGACGAAAATCACATGATTAATATCCTGGAATGGGCTAGGAACAGGATAACAAAATTGAGTGACTTGATATCAAAGGATCTAGCCTTTTTATGGATCACCCCCTCATTATCAAGAGCCATCGAAGATCCCGAAGCTCTAGGTAACGTTTCCCAAAAAAAATCTGCCGATTTAAACAACAAATTAAACATAATTTCATTACAATTTTAATTAGTCGCCCGAAATGCACTCAACGAGCGAATGTATTTTTGATTTTCTGACTAATCTAACTAACCTCGAAAATAATTTAATAGACTTCCTCACGCAAGCTCACGCAAAAGATCTTCTGTTTAACCTACAGAGCCCCTGAAGACCCTATACGCTGAATTGGAAAGCTGGGACGGAAGTAATTTCGAGAAGGGCCAATTGAATGACTTCCTGCGAAAATTCGCGAACGAGAATGGGCTAAAATTTTCACTACTGATGAAACTCTTGCGAAACGCTCTGAGTGGTTTGCAGGTAATTCCTGCCAGCGATCAGCTGATGATCCAAGTAACCTGCAAAAAATCAACCTGACATTTTTGTTTCAGCATGGCCCAGGAGTGGCCGAGATGATGGAGATACTGGGAAAAGAAAAAACATTAGATCGCCTGAGGCTCTGTCGCAGTGAATAATTGCAGTCAATAACCATCACTTTCAAAGAGTCAATTTATTTAATAATTAACATTTCTGTTTGTCACTTTTCTAAAATTAGTAGAGTGCATCAGTGATTTAATTGTTTGATTATATTATGAATGCTAGATGGATCGCAATGATCATAAGAACAATGAGACAAAACGAAGCATGAAAAAGAGCCAAACAATTGAGTTCAATTGAGTACACAACTCCGTGATTGTTCAACAAACAAATGAAAATTGAATACTAGGAATAATATTTGTTATCACAGAATTCACAAATTTAAATCATCGCATCGAGAGAATCTTGTCAGTCTAATATACAATGAGAGTCTAACCTCAAAATACTTGTCATTTATTTCGTCTATCGTTTATTTTTTGTTTACTGTTGTTAAGGTTCTTTTCAATTTATTCTTCTCTGCAGTCTCCCTCCTGAATGTGCCCTTGTAATAATGAGACTAGAGACTGGCGCTCCAGATAGAGCCCCTAATGTTCGTAAAGAGATGATAATAACCTGCAGTGTTCGCAATAATTGTCAATCGTCATTTGAACACAATTGTTATTGAAGAAAATTTCCTTGCCTCCCCTAATTCCCAAAACATCTCGCCGCCTTTCCCAAATTTACCCACTACTCAGTCAAATAAATCCACAGTTGATTACAGAATGAGAAAATGTGCAGTTACATATTTAATATTAATGTCAATATTTCAATCAACAAAACTCAAAAAATTGCACTCCAATTTCACGAATACTTATTCACTAAAAATGACAATAATCTTAGATTCTAAAATGGAAAAAATTTATAACTAGTAACAATTTGATGAGGAGGAAGATGTACAATTATCAACGTCACATTCATCAGATTTTGACGACACACGACGTACTGAAACAAACGGTTGCTTATGCTCTTTGGAATGATGCTTCCGCTTTCGTGCAATTACATATGTCAGTGATAACCGGTGACTCGAAGCTCATTCATCAGAATAATTAACTTTCGTCATTCAGTTTATCTTTCGTTCGTTTTTATATTGATAATGTAACAGCTGGAACGCTCCATAACAGTTATCGAAGATTACTTGAGAAAAATATATTTACAAACATTGTCGCCAGCTCTTTTTGTAATGTCAAGAGCTTCATCATTTTGATTCTAATGACCACTGTAATTCACGTGTAGGAGGGACTCTTGTATTCTTTTCTATTGTTTTTAGTCTGAATTAAAATAAATAATTACGGAAGAAAATTTAGATTCCTCACACGGTTCACCAGCACTCGAGTTGAACGTTAAATTAATTAATTAATGACGGAGATCGGGAAATTTAATTAATTCACTCGCGATAATTGTCTTTTCATCATCAGCTGACAATCTCCGGCTGTGATTAATTTACTTATTTTAGATTTGAGGCTTTCGCGCCCATGATTAATGGCATTTTTGGCTTCCGGATGGATGCCGCGTTTGATTTCAGAATTGCGCCGACGTTTCGCAAACATTGTAATTAGCATCTTCAGGGCTATAAGCTCCGATTCTGAGCTTCAGTGTACGATTGGCCCTGACCAGTCCGTTCCCTTCATGGCATACCCCCACTTTATCGAATCCCCACTCATATCCATACCTCCCACCTCTAAAAACCAAGGGAACGGATTGGTCACTAGGATAGTACGGGGGTAGTCCTTATATACCCTTCCCCCTCCCGCGGAGCGCAGGAGAAAGGGGGGAGGGGAAGCAGCCAATCATAGCTTTGACCAGCTGATCAATTAAAAGCTATGATTGGCTGCTTCCCCTCCCCCTTACTCCTGCCCTCCGGGGGAGGGGGAAGGGTATATAAGGACTACCCCCGTACACTGAAGCTCAGAATCGGAGCTTATAGCCCTGAAGATGCAGACTGCAATGTTTGCGAAACGTCGGCGCAATGCTGAAATCAAACGCGGCATCCATCCGGAAGCCAAAAATGCCAATTTATTTATTTATTTATTTTCATTCCTGACGTCCACTCTAGTCCTCTCTCATCTCCGACCCCTCGGCATTCAACGAGCTCGTGTGATTAATAAATAATAAATAGCTGATATGAACACACTCGACTGCCAAAAACATCAGAAAAAAATACACGAGTTCCCTGTCAATGGAGAAGGCAAGAAAAGCCGCGTATGCAGCGGCTCTCGTAAAATGTAATTTTTGGTGAAACGTCTGAGTTATTACACCATCACTCGAGAGAAAAATGAAAATAGACTGCGATAATATGTTCAGTCATCACTCCTGGAGGTACAATAATACAAATTCGTTTTGAATCTGCTGGGGTGATGCTCAAAGTATATTTTCTGCCTACATGGGCAGAAAGTGAGCATTCTAACCTCACTTTCGTACACTTTGGGAGAAAAATCGTATTCAATCCTCGGGAGGAAAATCAGACATTCCTCACGTGCTTACAACCCTCGCCTGGGGCTCGGCTCGTAATTTTGCACGTGACGACTTGTCTACTTTTCCTCCCTAGGTGAGAAATATACTATTTTAAGCCTCGAGAAGGTGTCGGTGGAATGAGTTTCATCAATTAATAGTCAATTAAATAATTACAAGAATTGTTTCTGTTGTGGATTCAGTTTGAACCCGGTAGCCAACATTACTTGATTTTGTTTTGTCTGAACATACATATTGATAAGTATAAGTGATCTTATTTATTTTTGAGTCCCGCGAGATACTTCGATTAATTCGTTTGATAATATCCACTTTATGATCTTTCATTGTACATTTAAAGGTAATAATTTGTTGATTTTTTTAACCCGGGGGATTATTAATATTATTTTGTTTTCCGTCAACTTTCCGTCTTGTGAAGCGCATGGACAAATGATAAGTGGAAACTTCAACGGGATATCTCCCAATTGCAATATTTCGTCTGCGACGAATGTCAAGGACACTTCAAAGTGGCTGAAGAATATGAGTCGGAAGTGTTTGTTTTATAAAAGATTTACAGTAGTTTGTAAAAATACAACTATCATGGGATTACCATTTTAGTTTTGAGGTTAGAGAGTAAATTTTGCAGTTTTTGCTTGGATCGATGGATTTACTTCAAGCAATGGAGACAAATTGAGAGGGATTTTTCTTTCAATCTCAATAATAATCATCAAATTCTCGTAGCTGTATGCATTCGTTGTTCACCACCTCCTAGCCCCCTGATTTTACAGTTAAGTACCCGCGAGCAATTCGTCATAACTAAAATAATTGAATTGACTAATCTACAGTAGAATTTTCATATCTGAGTATGCAACCGTATACGCTCAGTTAAAAAACTATGAAATCCCCCCTTTCATATTTAGAGTCTTTACTGCATTCGATACCGAACTTTGTTTTAAAAAAATTGTTTCTTTAGAACAATTGGATTGTATTCTTGCAATTTTATTACGATTGATTTAATCATCCGAATTCTGATCAATAGGAGGATTTTTTGATGAATAAACTGGCACAAACGGAGAATTATGAATAATTACTCACCAAAATCTCGTGAGATAAATTGAATTTCCATTTTTTCAAGCGTTACAATAAATAATAAAAATTATTTATCACAGATTCAACAGAAACTCTGAATATAATTAGTCAGAAAAATTTGTGAGTTGGCCAATGAAAAATTCCAGAAATAAATTTTCAGAATTACGGATGAAAAAAAAAATCTAGTAAATCCCCATCGACCCTCGAAGTTGATAGGATATTTTATAAAAGTCTCCTAGTCGACCAGAGAATAGGACGAGTTTAAAGTTCTTAGAGTACTCCTACTGAGAATTATCGGACTAGAGATTCGTAAAAAAAGACTAAAGTCTATAACAACTGCTCTGCAACGTATTTACCCACATTTCCATGGCAACGTATTCATGGACGAGTAATAAATAAATATTTTGCAGAGCCTACAGTAGTATTTTACACAACATAAATTATCAAATATCACTTTTTCGTACGTGTGAAAAATACAAGTGACCTTAAAGGATTAAGGAGAGAATAAAAAACAGTAGATTACGAAATGTCAAAGGAAGAATAACAAAATGGCCGAAAGACTGCTCCTAATGAGCGAGTGTTAGAGTTTTTTTTGTTTTTGGTTAAAAATACTTATTGAAACCCTACAATTTTACAGTGCGAGAGAATTTTATAGTGTCGTAATAGAAGACAGTCAAGGGAATATCAATTAAACAATGAGTAATTGTTTTTCCGCCTGCATGGACCGAAAGTGAGCATCCTAACCTCACTTCGCTGGGTTAAAAACGCTCACTGTCGTCCATTTTGGCAGAAGAATTGTATTCAACCCTCGGAAGGAGAATCAGACAAGCATTCCTCACGTGCTTACAACCCTCGCCGGCGGCTCGGGTCGTAATTGTGCACGTGAGGACGACGTGTCTACTATTCCTCCCTAGGTGAGAAATATACTATTCCACGTCCCCATGGGATGCTCAATCCTCTGACATCAATAACGGATTCTCCCGTAGGATTTCCTGGCTCATTGGCATTAGAAGATTAAATAAAAAATAAAACAGATCAACCAAGAAAAGGGATATAACAACTATCTCACTCAAGGCCATTGTTTAAATATTCCTACCAATGAGAGGTTCATACTGGTTGACAAAAGCGTCTAATACTGTTTCTGGTTCCCAGAGGAGACAAAAACTCCTCCGAGTTTGTAATTATGATAATGAAAAAGGTTGGAAAACGTTAAATCCTATTTTCCATCATTGAAAGTTCAACCACAGCCTCGATCTTGCGTTTTTTTGTTTGTTTTCTTTATCGAATTGATAATTCGAGTAATAATCAAAACATCGAAGAGAGCGTAAGTGAAAAAGTGCTAATATTAGTTATTAAGATCGTTGATAGCTTGAAGTATACGTTTAACATGACCAATTTTAATGATTCCGAGCTCCTTAAGGTCTCTCCGTGCAAGAGACAGTAATTCCCTTCCACGTATGTCATGAGATATAAATTGCTCAGTATACTCGCCAAGTTGAAGATTCTCCAACCAACTACAAACATCATGGACACCCCAAGTGGTCACCTGATCTCGTGCCGGATGATTGCCAGTGTTGCCACCCGAACGACGGAACTTCAACCAAAATAAACCTCGATGACGATTTTTTCTATCACCCTGTGAATTTTAAAGATCAATTGTATTAATTTTAATCATACAGCTGGAGTTCGTGGACCCAAGCTCACCATTAATCAATTGGAATAAGAATTCAGTAATTAAATGAAATAAAGATTTTGGACGTAGCTTCGAAATGATTGGGGAGAATGATTATTGGGCAACATGAAATTCTCCATACGCTTTCCAAGTACTTGCACGATGTCTTGCACGGTTGTTAAGGTGTTTTTCATTTTGAGGAGAGTTTTTTTGCTCTACAGAGAAGGAGGGAATTCATTTGGAGTTCCACATTTTTGGGACATCAGAGGAAGCCGTGGGATAGTTTGAGGTTAGGGAATATTGTCAGGATAAATTTTATATTTTACAATATAAATGTCACATGGTATCGAGGTAGTGGCGTCCAAATGAGAAATTTTTAATAAAAAATCACTCGATCTCTCGACTGAACGTCTGACAGAAGCAACTGATGGACAATCACACGACAAAACTCAACAAAACATGACAAAATGTGGCCAAATGTTGCCTGACCGATTTACTGACAAGAGTTGTTGTCATTCCAGACGTCACTTCGCGACTGAATCAGAGGATTCGGAAAGTTCATGAGGCGATGATGACTCAGACGGAAAGAACGACCCGCGAGAGGACTCTCGCCTTCCCCAGGGATTGTCCAGTGACTGCCGCAAATAAATTGCGATGAATAGGTAACGGGTGATATTAATTTATTAGAACGTATTTACAATGTCAGGATATCATGGACAAATAAAAATGGAGAACTTGAAGGATTTCAATTGAACGTTACCTTGGACCTGGCTTTATCATCGTTCCGAGTAATGCAATACTCGCACGAATGCACGGACGAACAAAACCCGGCGATTTCCAGATGCAGCAGAAAGAGAATAGAATAGTATTTTGTGTTACAGGTGCGTGAAGAGCCACTTCTTCACAAGCACACGTAACACAGAATAAAAAAAAATACAGATTGACTTGAGGGCCAGGTGAGTAGAGGTTAGAGATGTGGAATGAAAGATCAGGAATTCATTTTGGTAATGTTGGAGTGGGGATTGAGGGGCAATTTGATCTCACTCGACCTCTGAACATTACATGTCGTGCAATTATCCAGCATCAGGTTGTCAAATAATCCCAGGAGGGTCTGGAGCCCCGGAAATAAGAGGCTTTGATAAATAAAAATTGGTCATTGGGCCTCCAACGATTTTCGCACGCACAGACAAAAAGACAGGAAATCAGGAAACGACTTAAATCACCAATAGCAATCAAACTTCACCAGGCTCATTGGGAGTATTAATTTTCTCAGTCAATGTGATGATCCAAAAGTCATGGCAAACAAGTGGTGGCAGTGAGTGAGGATTGACGGGTTAAAAAAAAATAAATACCTCGAATCCAGTGCAAGAACCCGGGCCCCCGCGGGTACCTAGTGGCCTAATATTCAATGGCGACGCAGGTCGTTCAGTGTATGCGCAAATTTTGAGTACATTGGTAAGCGCAGGAAAAAGGATGTCATTCTGTGAATTCCTCCCACGATTGCCCCAAATTTCCCCCCAGGAATTTGCACTCGCGCAGGAAAAAACTTCCGAAGAGGAGTAGACCTCCCAAACTCAACTTTTTATCTCTACGTGTCAAATTAAAAAGCCACAATTCCATCACAACAATTATAAAGTCGCTTATCATCCACGTAAAACATGGCGCGACGTAATAGTTTGTATCCAAAGGTCTTCCAGGCTTTCTCAAACCATTTAACTACTGAATTCATACATTAACATCAATAAGCATGCTCGTCGTGGGGCGATAATCATGAGCTCCTCCTAAAAATACGTATTTGTCAGTCGAGGATATTTTTTTGTTGACATTCAGCGATTCTAGGTAGGGAGCAGGGAGAATCTTCAAAAGGTGGCAATATCAACTGGACATTATCATCAACTCATCGGGATATACAAACTCGTATGCTCGGATTGTCTAGAGCGTGCTAGCTATGCAATCGGGAATAATACATAATTAATGGAACTTATGTAAAGGTGGGACTAGTCCTAGAACTATTATTCTCTATTGCTACAAAGCATTCTGATTTGTTAGAGCGTATTACCGGTGGTAGGATTGAGTACTCAGTTAATCCAATAAAATTCCAGGACATAGAACAATTTGTATTAATTACATCGTTCAATTGGAATTGAATTTCTTTCTAATCATGAGTGGATGATAAAAAGTGAGGTTAATTTGACTGATTGCCTGCGATATATCTGATTATTTCTTGTCGTGGAGTATCACGGTTAAAGTATTATCTTCAATCATTAATTCATGCAATTAGATTGTACTCAGCAATCGTTTTTTTTTTCTCTGTATTCAAGCCCGACATTATCATAATAAATTATATCACCAGAGACTTTGCTTGGATGGAATTATTGTTGAGAGAATATCTTTTTTTCTGCTTTTCATGACGACTACGGTAATTAATCTGATGTAATTTCTGTTGCTTTAACCAATTACTTGGATATTAGTTAATACAAATCACAAAAAGCTCTGTCCTCTTCCTACTTCAGATATAAAAACGTTAATAAAATGGCAATGTAATTTAAAAGTCTTCCAAATTATCCAAATGAAAAAGATAGTGTACCTGATCGTCCGATGGAATATTCTGGAGATACACCATTCCCGTGCCCCCCTCGTCGAATACACATTTCCGCAATTCAAGCTCCATCGTTGCCAATGCCTGCGACAATTTGTTCTCCAAATCCTCCCGCAACCTCTGCAATATGACAAGAGGTTACATTTAAACATTGCAATAACATAAGAATCAAAATGATCGAGCCATTTTATTGACTTACGAGCTTATGGGCTTTGTCTCTGAGCAGCTCGCAGGATTCCTCGTATAACTGTCGCGCATTGGATACCACTTCGGTGACAACTGGTCGCAAGCTTGGCTGTTTAATTAATAAAAAGTTTCCTCTCATGAACCTAACCTCAAAATTTTCCCATAATTTTTTGTTTATCGTCCGATTGATTTACTCACCCCCTCGAGGATTTTCCCGTCAGGATGGACTTTCTCCAGACTATTGGCCGTCCTATCAGCAATTTGATAGAGAGCAGGCTCCAGACTTGGATGAGAAATAATCAACAATTTCACCCATTTCACCAGCGTTGTGACAACCTCAATGAATCCAAGTAAAATATTGAATTCCTCTTCGTATAATTGTATCGGTTTACTGTCTATTGTCAGCCGGCGTGAATTAGAACGAGACCTGTATTGGTTGTTCAGCGTTGACGTTGATTGTGATACTGTTGTCGATGTATTGCTCCTCTGTTTTTCCTCCCACGTTTTCAAGGACGTCTCAAGTGCACGATTTCTATACAACATCTGCATGCGATTCTTATGAATAATTCTGATAATACCGGGTGGCTGTATCCACGCCTCTCCATCAACTTGAATTGGAACACCCTCATCCCCTAGAATATTAATTTGCACTGTCTGGCATTGTGCGATCCGGTGATGTTGTAAATTAATGAGCCTCGATGCAGCCATTTGTACAGAACCAAAGACAGCAACAACTTCGAGAATTCTGTCGTCAAATGAGGGGGCCAAAAATAAATCCCCCTCTTTTGTACCACCCCAGAAATTCGTACCGCCCATAAAACTAGGAATATTGAGAACAACAATGCCCTGCAATGAGGGTAGAGGAATTCGTTGGCCATCGCACTCAAGTTGCACTCGTTGTTCAAGATTTTTATACGTCTTTTGCAGCCACTGCTTTGATCCCAGCACTCCATACCACATGTAATTCTTCGCCCTGGATCTACACTTCTCCGGATGCTCTTCTCGCTTCTGATGGAAATCCAGACTGATCTTGGCGTCGATGCCAATGCCAAAGTAATTGTTCATTACGCAACGCTCGAAATAACCCTCCATGAGGGTCTCGTCGGGATCCATGAGGGGCGATACTGCAGCACAAAGTGCATCAGCATTGGCAAGAAGTGCTTGGCTTATCAGTCCAGCTCCACCGGACACATTAGGCCACATTGGAAGTCTCACGAGGGGATTGATTATCGGTAGTTTCTTGGTGTCCTCAGTTTTATCTACCGACGAGGCACGATCGGGACGAAGACTCATGCTCGATCCACCAAATCTCGCTGCTGTGGCTGCTAATGAAACAACCTCCGAGGCTTTTAATAAACTACCGCTGCTTATTCGACGCGTTGCCTGTGGGGAAAATCCAAGCTCTGGTAATTCCACACTCAGCCGCTCCATACTACATCTACTGAGCCTCCGCAATTTCGAGGGATTATCTTCAATGTGACTCTCAATTGACATCGATGGACTTGGGGGATCAACTATAACGCTTATTGCGGGAGGAAAATTTTGAGGTGATTTCTGGTCACGCCCCGAGTCGGATGTCACTTTGAAGCAACAAACTGGGCTCAATAAGTCCGCCTTTCCATCCAAAAAGTGGTCCCCCACTTTCTGATCCTAGACATAAAGAATTTAAGGAACATCAATCGCGTTTCATGGATTTTTTTAAGTGAAACTTCTTTGCGCTCGTTGGGCTGTAATTCCAGTATTCCAGGAAAAAGGAGTGGATGGCGCGCGTGGTGGGGCTGTCGGACGGAAGGACTTCTTCTTCTTCTTCAATTTTTATGGCACTGAATGACAATGTGGAGGGAGGGGGGGGGGGGGGGGGGGCGGGGAGGGGCATGGCGGCGGGGGGGGGGGGGGGGGGGGGGGGGGGGAGGGGGGGGGGGGGGGGGTGGGAGAGCACGGTCGGTAACTCCACAATGTAGGTACGCGTACGCACGGAATATCGTTGCTCCATCTAGTGTTCGTACTATTGACCCGAGTATGGCGAGTTCGTATGGTAATTTATATGGGGATTAGCTATGTTGTAAAGTATCTCTAGCACGTGTCATCAATATTGACAGATAATTGGAATGGAAATCAGTATATGTTCGGATAGCTCAGATGGGAAGAGCACCCGGCTGATAATCGGAAGGAATTCCCACCTACCAAAAATCCTTTCCATCCATCAATCCCACTGTCCTACCTTAAAAATGTGGAACGCATATCCCCTACCTAATTCCCAACTGTTGAAAAATGTACAAAACTGGCTAGGGTGAGTATTTTCAT
>JAPYZN010003953.1:0-13784 GCA_030522865.1 Psyttalia lounsburyi | reverse complement strand
ATTTTTCATCTCAATGTGTCGGAAAAGCACTTTTCTGTCACTCGACGCGAAGCGGAGAGTGACTGAAAAGTTACTTTTCCGACACAGCGTGATGAAAAAGTACTTTTTTGAGATTGTAAATATATTAAATTGAGGCTTAAAAGACCAAGTTAAAACCTGAACGACTTAAATTATTGAGAGTTTTCCGTTAAGAATACGTTAAGTTAAGTAAATACTAGACAATCATACGCCTTGTCACACGCGCCCTACCTCTAAGTCTCACTCTAGTGCACTATAACAGCCTTGTAGTCATGGAAACCAGGATTGATCCATCAGCCAATTAGAAGGTGAATAAAAAGTTAACGATCGGAACGATCAATCATTGTCAATCTCTTTTTATGATATAGGACTTTAGTTGAATGTTTCAAATTAGGATCTGCCAGCTTCAAATGGGAAGTGCCAATTTGAGATGCAAAAATCTCAAATTGAGACTTGAAATTCTTAAAAGTTAAAAGTCTCCTTCGCTCCAAGTTGAAAATCTAAACTCTCACGTCCTCATTTGAGATTTGGCATAACAACATATATCTTATAACTATTTCCACTCTTTTTTGTAATTTTTAGGAAGATTGAATACCGTGCAACTGTTGCACTACTTTACACCCGCGTCTCTCAGATCCTCACAGCACGTGCATCTCGCAAACTATTGGGAATCACAAGAGCTGTATGTAGATGGGTCTCAGCTTGCACTTGTCCCGCGTCAAAGCTCCTCCTTTTCGTCTCCCCCTTCTTCGTGCGTGCTTTTCCCAAGAAATTCGTGATCCATGGATTCTAGAGCGTCAAAGTGTGCTCCAGAATTTCCCGAGGCCATCCCTCCAATGAGAAAATTTACAGAGAGAGCCTCCTCAGGCCTCTGAATTTTCATCTCATTTCAATCTTCAATGGACCTCTCTATACCTATCTTGATAAATTCAACTGAAGTCAATCGGATTGCGAGCTATCGGCAAAATGAGAAGAACAGACTGAGTGAATTGATTCTCCCCCGGCAGTTCGTTACTCCCCTTTCGACGAAAATTCACCTCAACCCTCCAAGAACAAACGGAATTATTTACGATTTGAAAGTCAAATTGCGCGATATCCCGTGCGAAGTGAAGGTCCGGCAAGTGACATTGGCGCCAACAAGTCGTTGGTTAATCCTAGGGGGATCGAAGGCAAACATGAAAGAGGGAAAAAAAGAGAGGGAAATATCTGATTGCGTGCTGAAGCGTGGAGAGGAAAGGAGAGGATAGTGCGTGAAAAGTGGAAAGAAAAGGGGGTGATTTCACGAGTGAGGGGAAAAAGTAATGGCGGACGAGAGTGGCAGGCGGCGAGAAATGAACACGTCAGGCTTGCAAGGGCGAGAAATGTGTATAGGTGAATTTTCTATGTTGTATGTTAGAGGGGCGGTAGGAGCGACTCGAGGGTCCCAGCCAGACAGCAAAACTGTTAACCCAGACGGTTTATTTTAAAGGTGGCCAAAAACATCAAAGGATGAGGTTCATTGTTGTGAGGAGGGTAGGACTTGTTGAGACTGTTGTTTTTTTGGTCACTCACTTTTGGAGCAGTTGGACGACTTCTATGACCTTTACGTGTGAGCCCGTTAAATTTTATCAAGTGGCAGAACTTTGCGAGCCTGGCATAGTTGAAAGTTCAGTTTCGCACTTGAATAAATACAATTTTTTAATTTTGAGTCTTAATTCGAGACCCCAAGAAATTCAAGTCTAGAGATGAGAGACTTTCCGATCTCTTAATTTGCTACTTTAAGGGATTTTAACTTGATATTTTCAATACTACACGTAAGAGATTCAAAATTTCCAATTAAAAATCCCGAGTCTCAAATTAAAATTGATTTTTCTAATGACTTCATGAACAACAGTTCGATCCTGTTGTGAAATCCTCATTGACTCCCTCAGCCATTCCAAGAAAAGTCAATTAATCACGAAGTTCTCATCATTGCCCCCTTCAATTCTACGCGGAGTATAACTCCCCAGTAACAGGTTGAACTCATCCGTAACGAAGCCAACAAGAGCCACTACATAACAAACTTGATCGTGTCCATGAATCTACCCCAACGGTATCAGGGATCAAGAGAAACCTTGGAATCCGCGTCGAGAATAATTCTAAGCTGTCGTGCCAACAACCACCGAGATAACATTGTTGGCTAAATTAGTCGCCATCCCACTCTGGCCAAGTGTGCACAGTCCGACGACCACGTGTTACCCAGGGTCATTAGTCCGCCAACTCCACGGACATTCCTCGGACCAAACTTTTTTTTTCACGAGAAAAAAAAGAAGGGCTTTTGCAAGCGAAATGGGCGGCAGGTGTCAGCATAACGTAGAGATGAACTCGCGGGGTTTATTCTTGGTGGTTTATGGTAGCCGGAAAACAACATAACAAGTGCTCGTGGCACATACTGGAACGGTGGAAACTTTTGCCCGGAAAACTATTGCTGTTGGAGGTACAGGAGGGGAATGGCAAGGTTGTCCGCTTATAGGAAGTCTGCTTGGGACGTCATCTCAAGAGCTCGGCTTTCCGGAATCTCAACTAGCCGCTTTGAAATTCCGAGAATGCCTCTCCGGTCTTCTTCATCACAGCATGTTATGGGTGTCTTCTTGATCATAGCGTGTTATGGGTGTATGGTTTATGTTTGTTTTATGCACTGGGGAAAATGATCAGCAAAAATTACCCAGCCGATTAGTAATTGCCTGATATTTTGGCCGTTAACCTTCAAGCGCGTTCCCTGTAGTCTCAGCACCGCCGTTTTCGTAATCTTCATGATATCTCTAAAAATATGAGGAATTAGGCTCTGTCTATTTACAAGTTGCTCAAATAATATGTTCTGATGAGAGTATATACGCGTAGGTTGCCTTAAACTGTCTTTTTTTTTAATCTATTGTTTTTTTGGTGCGCGGCACGCGAAAACAGGTGTAACGCTTACCATGCGACCATTCTCGTAGTAGAAATTTGACGAACAGTGTTGCTGACTCTCATGGAAATCTCAAGCAGCGTGTGGACAGTTGATGAGTCTTCTGGCAACGTTGCACTCGAGAATACATGGGCAGCGCGGCGATCGCCATGAGACGAACGACGTTCGTCGAAGGGACGAGTACAGGAGAGTTAATAATTACTCAAGCTGTCCATACAATTTAAGACATTCTTAACATAAATTACGACCAAGTGTGAATAAGTTTTATTGTATAATCAACTAATTTTACTAAGCGGTTGGGTAATTTTTGAACATTTCTCTCTATTTGAAGGGGGCTACGGTGTTGTTTCAATTTTTGTTGGGTCGAGGAGGGTGGCAGGGAGGGGGCAGGAGGTAACAGCAAGTTACCTGATAAATCAATCATCTTGGATCTCTATGCCGGATAAATGCACTCTTGCGTGAGGGATAATCTCCACATATGGTTCACACGCAACTGATGGTGGTGAGTCGATTTGGAGGAGTGAGATAAATCTGGAATAAGTTGGTACAAGATTTTAAGGAGAATTGTAAATTATTGAAAACATTTGTGAAATTTATTGGATAATTATTATTTATACTAAAAATTCTTATTTTGCAATTATGAAGATCTCAAGTGAAAGATTGCAGGTCTCATTTTGAAATTTGAATTTTCGGTTTTTGAGACTCTTAACTTCAGACTTTTGAATGACTCAAGTTGAAATTTTCAAACCTCAAATTGAATTTTTCACAAGCGCCAACTTCATCTCTTCCAATTTCTATTTAAGACTTTCAAGCCACGAATTCAGATTTCGAGCCCATTAAAAAAACTTATGGTAAGTAATTATTTAAAATCTGTTGGATTTTATGACGTAAATTATGAATCTGAAAATCCGTGGGTGAGTGTGAACGAGGGGGAAAGTAAACACTCGTACCGTAATATATTATTTTGAAACCTCTTCAATACACCCAATCTATAGTTTTTATCAATAATTGTAATCATGAAATCTCTCCCGGATAATTTTTTCCTCTGTTTAATAATCTCAATCGATGTTCCCAACGTAATGCGATCGGAGTGCCGAAGAAAAGTTCCCCCTAATCCAATTTTTTACCAGGAAATTTTCAGGACACGCTCGTCACCCGCATTTTAAAGTCATTCTGATTCTTCTTTGTCTTTCCTGTAACGGAGGACAGTCCGAAACTAACCCAGAGTTTACAGTTGTTCCTTTGTTCTGTTCTGCGAGGGTTTATTTCTCATCCTTTGTTTATTCAACTTTTTTTTTATCTACCATGTGCTCTCTTATTTAGTTGTCTCACCACGTTTGGAAAAACCCTGACCGTCGTCTTTCTTTTTTCTGTTACCGGTACGTGATTGCGGGGCTAAGTTTGTTGGAGCGAGTAAGGGGGGAGGGAGAGGGTAGCGATCGTTGAATGGTACATCTTGTCTATCTCCTTCGGAGAGAAGTCAAGTAAAAGGGTTTATACATTGGATTTTATTTTTATCGGAGAGTTTTTTTATTTTCTCTCCATTATTTCCATTATACTTAAAAAATATCTAAAAATTATACTGAGAGAACACAATTTTTTTGAGAAAGTAGTTTTTATTTGCATAAAGAACTTCTGGTTCGAAAATTACCAAAAAAATTCCGTCTGGCGCTGAGACCCAAAAACCTTCCTTCAAAGCATTTTGTACTGATTCAAAAGACAAAGATAATCTATTCATAACAAGAATGTACTTTTTCAAATCAAGTCTTCTGGATGAATTTATTAAATAGTGCTGCAGTGTCAAAGATATTCCATGATATTTCAATGCAAAAACCACTAGCCTGGGTCGTTTGTACAAGTATACATTTTTCTGACCGAAGCATTCTTTTCAAAAGCAAGATGTTATTTTCGGTAGCCGGAGAGTTTCCCTCCAGAAATAATCTCCCGGAGAATATGTTCCATAAAATATGTCCGCTCGAAAAAATTTTCCGACATATTCTTCCGGAAGAAATCTCCTTCTGGCTGACTTGCCACAAAAGCAGTTGATAAGCTAATGGATATTTGTTTGGAAATACAGTGCGGCACTTTTCAATTATACTTCGAGTCCCGTTCTTGATAATTACATATGTAGTTAGCCTCGTTGAGAACAAACTTCACACTATTTTAGAGATTTAAAATTGAAAAATACTTTCGCCACCGATCGAGGCGCCAGCCTGAATTGAGTCTTTGTTTCGTCGTACGGAAGACTTCAGCATTTCCAGAATAACGCAGAATAATTAATATATATTTTTTGAGACGTACTAACACCAAGATCATGTCAAAGGAGGAGAGGAAGAGATCATGGGCCAGGTCGAAGGATCGTAAAAGATCAGACTCGAAGACCGACAAACGACTCGAAGTCATAGATCACGCATCTTACTTCCTTGGTAGCGTCTGTCGCCTACAGTAGAAACTCTGAGGATTCTCAATCAGAGGAAAGATCCTTTCCCATCGCAAGGTATTTCCTTATAGTTTCAATCAGAGGCATACACTTCCATACGAGGATATTCCGAGATGCTAGGGTTCCACACGAACCCTGCACGCAGTAACCCAGAAACGCACATCCATTTACATAAAGTTTGGCAGGGTTTTTTTCCACAGGAAATTACCCTCATAAAAATTTGATGAGCCCACCCGATTCAATCAAGAATCTTTTGTGTCCAAACGACAATTTTCATTTTTTTTGTCTCCTCTATACTGATTTCTATTTTCGGATGTGGTATCAAAGCAAAGTGATCACAATGTACAAAATCTCACAATCAATTATAAGGATCTGGGGACTCTCGTTGATAGAATAGTAGAAAATGGCAAAGACGATAAAGTTGTCAGTCTTGAGGAAATAGATGAAGGACAAACAGACCAACCAGACGTTGAAATTCTTCGCATAATTGCCAAAGAAACTCAGAGTACATCTGACCCCATACTCCAGGATGAGGTTAAGACAGTTTGGTGACATATCATGTCTGAGAGCTTACCTGAGAAAGCAAACGCTGTTGTGAGTGGAGAATATAAAAGAACAGAACAACTGTTCACTGAGGCTCCTGGTATCCATTTGAAAAGTCAGCTTGATAATACGGACATAGCCAAGTAACGCGATGAGGATTTTGTTAAAACACAAAATGATACTGGTACAACTATTGTTCCACTAACAGCAGCTCTGAACCAGAGAAAGGTCTTGACTATACACAGTTTACAGTTTATCTCGGTGATGCAGAGAAGATGCTGGCCGATATTTTCCACCAAGTTTCAATGACTCGACTCACTTTAATGGCTCATTTATTACACCTCTCCTTAATAAGTCGATTAAACCTACGATTGAAGTCACAAAACCTGATGAGAAGTGGTTTTATAAAGAAAAGTTTGCTGAGGTGAAGGAGACAAAGGCTATCCAAAAGGCTTTCACTGAAATTAAAGCACCTGATAAGCCAGAAAAAATGCCTAGGTCATCAATGTCGGGAAATTTAAGATCCCATCTGCAAGGGATCCGTACCAAAATCGTATCGTATCTTCACGAAGATCAGACTGAGCCTTACCTCAGACACTGCCTCATTCATCGACAAACAGCCCCTCGATACGACAAGCTCTCCGAGTGATATCTCGTCAGTCTTCGGACACAGGTTCGCAAATAGGAGAGGTAAGAGAGATTGCAAGACGGCTGTTACATTTTATAGAAAAATGGGAGAGAATCACATCAGACGAATCTATCCTCAAGACACTGAGAGGTGATCAAATTCCTATCAAATGCCCCCGATAACAAAAATCACGACCTTGCAATAATATCACTATTGATTAAGACAGAATCAGCAGTCATCAGAGTCAAAATAAATAAATTATTTGAGCAAGGAGCTATCAAAGAATGCGAAGAGACTGCATGGCAATTTATTTCTTCATGTGTTCTCGTTGTAAAATATTTAGAAATTACACAGCATTGAAAGGTGGCACAAGAAATTTACTTATTTCAACGAGAAAACTTCACTATGCTGTCATATCTCCGACCATAGACCATTGAATCAAGGACGTAATTGGTAAAGCTGGTATAGATACAAATCAACTCAGTGTATATAGTACACGACACGCTGCTGTATCAAGAGCATTTAATAAATAAATAAAGGAGTAGATCTTGATACAATTCGAAAGACAGCAGGATCGTCTGAGAAGTCAGAAGATTTCGCTAGGTTTGATAATGGACCAACAGAATCTCCCAGAGACGGCTTTACTCTCGCAATATTTAGAAAATAAGAGATTTTGTCTTCTCCGTTGTTCGTAAAACTTTTCTTCTTCAAATAAAGCACTGATGAAAAATAAATAATCATTAAATAAGAAGTCTAATGGATCGAAATTATCCAGTCTCCAAACATCTCCATACGTAATTATCGAGAGCGAGACGCGAAGTATAATTGAACGATCGTGTATGATTACATCCATCCGCCCAAAAATACTAATAATAATCACCCGTCATCATCTTCAAATGCTGATAATTTCGAAATACTCTCTAAAATATGGCTCAATTCAGGTTGGCGCCTCGATCGATAGCGGGAGTATTTTTAATTTTAAATCTCTCAAATATTGTGAAGTTTACCCTATACGAGGCTAACTACATATGTAATCACATTTGAACGAGACGCTGCATGATTATGGACCATTCGGCGGGCTCGTTCGATCGTTCAATTTCGATATAATGCAATAACAAGTGGTCGTGTTGACTGTTCCTTTAGTAGCGGATGAACTTGTGAGTAGCTGCCCTTTCACAATGTCAATTGCACTACTTTCGGTTCGTAGTGTTCTTTTTTTTTGGCTGTTTTGTCGATGGCTGTCGATAAATTTTTGAAAAGTATCAAAGGTGGCAAATTCTGAGAACGGTTTTATGTACAGCGTACATGAGAAGTCGGACAAAGTGATATGGCGGTTGTGTGAAAAACCATGAAAAATATCGTGGGAAGTGTCAAACAACAATGGATACTTTAAACGGTGTATAATTCTTAAAATTGGCTCTGGAAATTTCATTTTTGTGTATTGAAATTTTTTTTTACTTTTTCTTCCGTTGAAGCATTGTATCAAACATCAAATTTAATACTAACGACAGTGTAAATAGTCCATTATACGGGCTACATCACTCTAAAACAATAATAAAAAAAAAGCATGGTCAAATTTTCATCAAATGAAGAAGTGGCTGGGAACCGGACAGTTCAATTGAAAAGAGTACCGGATGCATAATCGTCCACTGGGAGAAAAACGTACTTTAAAATGAAAAATTAATTCTTGGTTCAAGAATTTTTTTTCAGCCAAAAGTACGTTTTTCTGTCTGTGTAAGGACTCGGGTTCAAATCCAGGTCTGGACTATCTATTTTTTCCTTGAATATTCTGGTAAATTTTATATTGAGAATTATCATGGATCCTATTCTATCTACTCCAAATCCCATCCAATAATATCCTGTGACGTGACAAGAATGTGGAACGCTATACAAATTCCCTTGTTGTTCCCATGTAAAAATGTGGAACGTCAACAGGCTGACTTGGGAAACAGTAAAGAATATAAGTGTTTATTGTAATCATTTTGTCAAAAATATGTAATTTATTGGTTTCCAAATGCATTGTAAAGGACTGGGGGGATTTTTGCAACGAGGGGGGTAGTTGGGTTGTCTGGGGGGGCGGGGGAAGGGGACTAATCCTAGAACCATTATTTTCTAGCCAATTTTTAAGTCATGAATTTATTCATAAGAGTAAAGACATACCTCTCGAAATTGACTCCTTCTCTCAGTGTATAAGAGAAAGAGTTAATTTTGAGTTCTCGGATACGACTGAGGCGTTGATATTTCAAACAATATTTTTCAAAAATAATAGCTTCAATAATAAAAATAAGATAATCCCCACAAAACGAGTTTGATGATGAGAAATGAGGAAGTATGCAACAAAAGAACTCCCCAACCAAGCGACATCTCCCCAGTCACACGAAGAAAATATGAAGAATGAAGCAGAAAGATGAAAAACTTTGATGGGAGCCATCTGTCACCTGAAGCGTCCGTCCTCCCCAGTATAACTTCATATACCGCAGAGGTTACAGCTCGCCAACGCCAGAACTCCAATGGCCACATGATTCTCCCACTCCTCTTTTTACACCTCCCAAGCTATATATTCAGCGGATACAGTAAAAACCATCGAATTGCGGACACTTCAGGATAGCTCGAGAATCACCGCTAATACATAAACGTCATCGACTTCTGAAATTGCGCATAATCCTCATCTTCTTAGGTTTCTCTTCGCGAGGCGTTCGATAGAACGCCTCGCCTTCTACAGAACACTGTCAGAAAATTACTCCTGACATTTCTTTGATAAATAGCTTCGAATTTTTAACAATCCCTTATTTTCTTAGAATTTCTATTCTGTTTTATAACTAAGATATCCATTGAATTTTGGAATATACACATACAGTGAAATAACATTTTTTAGGTTCACATGAAAATGAAAATCATGTAATACTTTGAGAGGTCAAGCAACCATTTTCTTGAATTTTCAATTAATTAGAAATGCAGTTGGTCATGATTAACTTTCACTAAGATGTTCACTGAGCTTGATATTTTAAGATGCCAATGAAAGTCCAATGATAATCAAACATGAAAAATCTAATTGCTATCTGAAATTTCGCTTGAGATTTTTGAATCACGTAAACTGAAGTTTTCAAGTCTCAAACTGTATGGAGAATAATCTTTCAAAAAAAATTGCCGTTTCGTTTGGTAATAGTATTTCATGTCGGCTCTTTGGGGGAAAAATACCTATAACTGCACACGACAATTTAAAATCCTCAATAAAAAATGAAGCACACATGTGGATAATTTTTAGAAAGCAGTAACCCAAGTTTACTGAGCAGTTCGATAATTCTTTACGGAGCAACAAACACTTAATATCTTAACAATTTAATAACTTTGATTGAGTACCCAATAAATCATACTGAGTGATCAGGTAATTTTTGGCGTATGCCTAGGTAACTTTTACTAAACAGCCAAAAAACAACACGCTTACCAAACGAAATAGTTAATTCTACTGAAATTTTCTCTCCAGATGAGACTTTTGAGAAATTTATAATGTGATTTTTAAATCTCAAATTAAAACTTTCAAAAGTTTTAACTTCAGATCATCTGAAATCTCAAAATAAATTAGTTTTTTATTCTAATTTTTCTAGTATATATAAAATTGTGTATTTCTGCTCGATATAGTTCTCATTCTGCAAACATTGACTATTTTCTTGAATGGATCTCCCATATGAAATCCCGTTGAAATCCATGAATATCATTGGTGCTTCGTCCCACTGCGAAATGAACAAATGAGTAACAGAGTATCGAGGATGTCCACAATTGTCTCTACCTCCCGAGCATGTGTATCCCATCGAGAGTTGTAGGTCGTATGCGACATTCACGATTATACGCACGAACACAGATGTTGGAATGCCGCGTGACGGGTCAGAGAACTCCGTAAGCTCTGGTTCTTGAGGCTTGCCCAGCGAACACACTGCACCAGACTCATTTCGTCAATCAACGCTATTGTACCAGCCTCAGCGCTCTATTTCGATGATTTCGGTCTCCCTTCGTCTCGTCCGTACTGGGACAATTGATCGCCCTTGGACGTCGAGTGTCTTTTGGCAAGGCCGTACAGGGGAGACTGTCTGAGGAGACTCATCTGTCGGATCTTTTCTCTCTCTCTCTCTCTCTCTCTCTCTCCCTCTCTCCTGGTGTTTCTAACTGGAGGGAAAGGATAGACAAAGGTAATATTGTGGGGGTAATATTTATTGATTTGAAGCGCGCGTTTGAGACAGTTGACCGCAAAATTTTGTTGACGAAAATGAAAAGATATGGAATCGGTGGAAAGGTGTGGGAATGGTTTCAATCGTATCTTTTGGGACGTACCCAAAGTGTTGATTACCGATCTGGAACATCAGAGAAAATTGTAGTCAATTCGGGAGTACCTCAGGGCTCAGTACTAGGACCCTTATTATTCTTAATATATATGAATGATGTTCTGCAAGGAAATAGAAGTAATTATGAGATTAGTCTATTTGCAGATGATATGGTACTATATGTCTGCGGTAAAAATTCAGAAATAATAGAAATCGAATTAAATAACCAATTACATGAATTGGAGAAGTATTTTGCTAGGAATAAACTGAAAATGAACGTAAAAAAAAACAAAACTTATGGTACTAAAACATACAAGACAGAATTTCGGAATGAACATCGTCGTGAAATGTAAAGACGGATATGAAATCGAAAGAGTTAAAGAAATGAAGTATTTAGGAATAATAATTGACTGTAATTTGACGTTCAAAGAATATAAAAATTATTTGATAAAGAAAGTTGGCAAAAAGATCGGTGTCTCTAATAGAATTGGGAATAATCTGAGCATAATGGCACGGAATATAGTGTATAAAAGCATGATCGCTCCACATTTGGATTATTGCTCAACAATTGTATACACGATGAATGAAACTAGCCTGAAAGACCTGCAAAAATTACAAAACAGGGGAATGAGGAGCATATTGCAATGTAGTAAGAGAACTAGAGTAACTGAAATGCTGGATGCGCTTGGATTCCTGTCAGTGGACCAAAGAGTGAAGCTAAATGTGATAAAGTATATTCATAATATGCTAGGGAATAACGAAGTAGATAGTGGCAATGGCAGGGAACATCAAATAAAAACGCGCGGCTCAAAGGAATTGAAGGTCTGTCGAAAGAACACCTCCGCAGGTCAAAACGATCTATTTTACAAAGGGATAATAATGTATAACGAGTTGCCCGCGAAAATGAAGTCGCAAAGCAATGAAGAGTTACGACGTGAAGTAATACCATATATCAAAGAGAAACACATGCCACAGTATGTGGGAAAATGAGTATGTTACAACAAACATTGTACGAGAAGAAAAATGTAGCTACAAGCTAAATAAATAATCAATCAATCAATCAATCAATCTCCCCCCCCCCTCTCTCTCTCTCGCGGGCAAATATTTTTGTCATGTCGAACAAAAAAACTAGATTAGTTCTGTTTCCTGAACTTGTCAATCAGACTTTGCAATCTTTCACGCCATTTAAAATAGCGATTTAAGGCATTAGGTCTGAACAACTGAAACTCAAGTCCAGCTTCGTTCGGCTTATGAAGTAACGTTGGGAAATAATTTTCTGTATCGCTTCTTACGGCTTTTCTTGTGGGAAAATACTATCTTGTGATTCAAATTATGAATTTTTTATTCAGGCCCGTTATGCGGCTCTTAGCGGACAGTTTCCGGACAGTAAGTGCCGGTTAGCTGATTATGGTCTGCTATGTGAGGCTTAGGTCAGTTACGTTACCTATCGTGTCATGCTTAAGCCTGCTAAAATTTAACTAATCCTTCAGCAAGTACACTACTTCTATTGATTTTTCCTTAAACGAGCCCGAGCGCGCGCTACGGCACGCTGTAATTGTGACAATAAAAATTGCAAATTTCAAAGTAGCCGCTTCTACGGCTGTGAACCAATAAGGAATCAGCGTGACAAACTTTCGAGATATCGATATATATCGATGTTGTCCTTTTTAGAGTAGGATTGTAGCAGTCATTTTTATCGAACTCTTTTCTCAGTGTGTGTTACTGATAAATCAGTCTAGACTATTAAATCCCATGGTAATTCAGGCAATTATTTTTTGGAATTTTCAATCAACGGAAGTTTTGATGGAGCTGATGTTTAATTTTAGTAATGCACTCAAAAATTATAGACATCATTTTAATTTCAATGATAAGCTAAGAAGAGACTAAAAATTATCCTCAATGTCTAAGTGGGCGAGAATTTCATAAATGATTTAATTTTACATTGAACGCAAATTCAAAATAATAATTGAAGAATCTGAAAGACTCTTCAATTTTTCAAGAAATTTCCAACCGTGCAGTTAGCGTTGTTCAGGCGAGATAGAAGACATTGAAAAAATGCCGCCAATTTTATGGATTAAATAAAAAATCAATGAGCGTATTAAGAAATGATATGCAAAATTTCAGATAGCCTAGATACAGAGTAATAACAAAAATAAATCCTGAAGTAGCAACTCACACGTGAGGTTGAATAGGGCATCGACAAGTTTTTCATTTGTCCTTCATTATCGACGAATCGACAATGTAGAAAAGCGGTTAAATTTATCGATGCTCTATTTGATCTCATGTATGAGTAGTCGGAAGGTTCTGGGTTCAAATCCCGGTCTGGACTATCCATTTTTTTCAGTAAAAAATTTCTTGTAAATTTTATATTGAGAATAATCCTCGATCCTATCCTACCTATTCCGAATCCCATCCAACAATATTCTCTGACGTCACAAGAATGTGGAACGCTATATAAATTTTCCATCTTTGACGTAAAAAGAGTTGAGTAACTTAAGGATTTATTTATGACGTTACCCCGTCTCTAGGCTATCTGAAATTTCGCACATCGTTTCTTACTTGAATCATTGACGTGCTAAAAAAATTCCACAGAAGTGGCTATATTTTTATAATTCTCCCGATCTCGCCTGAACATCGTTAACCATTCAAAAGGGAATATTTCTGTGCGCTCGCCAGACGAAGACCCAGGTAGGAATGACGAAGGCTGACAACGGAAATAAGCCTGTTTGAGTCTTGATTCGCCAAGGCTGAGTATCTCAGGCCTGAAACAGGCTTGATTCGGTGGTTTACGGCAGCCTTAAATCGAGGGTAACTTAGAGGGGCTTTTCTCAGGGTCATTTCAAGCTTTGTTGAGGTTCTAAATGTTAAGGCTAAATAGTTCAGGCTCAACGAAGGCTGGTTCAATCCTCGATAACT
>JAPYZN010003946.1:0-17168 GCA_030522865.1 Psyttalia lounsburyi | reverse complement strand
GGTTTTGGTTGAGTACGGCTTGTCGCTTGAAACTCCTTACTTTCTAGTGGACCACGGGCGACTGTAACCCATGCGGTTACACGCATGAATCATATAAAGAATATTTTTAACAGGAAAAGAAATAAAATTAGGCCATCAAATTTTTTTTATAGCGCATTATATGGTTTTCAGTACCTGTACTAAAAATATTATATTATAAGGTAAAAAGATTAAGCGGAATAGACTGGCTTCAAAATCCGTTTATTCCTTTAATGAAAAGAGCGAGTCTTTTGTGCGAATTTTTTTAATGATCGATCTCAATGATTTTTTCTTCATCCTTTCCAGGGTTAACCGAGAGGTGGGAGGATTTGTCCCACAAAGCCGAGGAGGCGCAACGAGCCAGTGTCCTCCAGAGAGAATTGGCCGCTATGCACTTGGAGTTTAGAGGAGCTTACGAGAGACTCATTTCACATGAAGTGATTCTTGAGCCGGATCACGTACTCGATGAGCGTGTCAATCAAATCACGGTAAGTCATCATTAAGTTCATTATGCACTCGAGAAAGTTTGAATTGAGTTAATTTAATTCTCAGAATTTTTCACGACACGCGACAGTGTGAAAGCAGTCGATTTCACGCTTATTCGAATTTAAACCACAAATTCATTGTTAAAAACATGTACCCCATGTGGTGGACTCCCCTCCTTGCCTACAGTCCGTACTCTACCTTATCAACAGCCGAATCATTACCCCCAATCTGTGGAATCAGAATTTTGGAATTTTTCTTACCAACTCCAGAAAAAGTCCTCAAATACGAATGTCAATAGAGCCCGACAATTTTCTAAATATTCGCGCATCACAATTTTATCATTTTTATAATAAAAAAATATCCGAGAATTGTTTGAAATGCGACAATTTTCTCTTCGTCTATTTCCTCCAGCGGAAATAATCAAATTTCCCTGCTCTACGGCAATTTCAATTGAAATAACATGAGAGAGGACATTTTTGAATTGCCATTTTTCGGTGGAAAAAAAAAACGAGTGGATGGAGGTGGGGATAGCGGAGAGGAGAGGCAGATCGGCCAGAGAGGGAGGTGAATACCGGCGTAAAAGCGTAGTCGTGTCGCACGTACGATCGTCGACGTACGACGTGCTTGGAATGTGCAAAACTCATTGGAGTGCGAACCAACCCCCGGGGATGGTGGTAACGCTGGCCTCCTACACTTTCACCGACTGGTGGACCCTCTGCACCAAGCCCACAATACCTTTGGGCCATCCTCATTGCTCAGACCAAACACATGCTCCCTATCTATCATCAAGATGTATTAGCGTTCAACATTTGCTGTGCGGAACTCGTCTCACTTCTGCATTATGCACGAAGTAGACAAGATGTACTTGTTTTCAGCGACGGGGGGCATTGCAATTCGGTCAAGTGTACAGAGAACAATGTACATCGGAAATTTCTCATTCGGCAACCATTTCATATGGGACAATCGTGTTTTATTGAGATGGAAGAAGGGATTACTTTGAGAAAATAGTGACCTAACTATCAGCTGTGATAAATGCATTGATTGATTTTTTTATTTCATTGCAGACGAGACCGTTTGGTTTTTACGGTTTCTCGTTTCCTCAGTCCGGTTGTACTGCGCTTGCTACTGCCAATGAGGAAATTCTCATCATGTTCTGATAAAATCGAGAGGTCAATCAAAATTTTTAAGTCATGATCTAGCTTCTTGTGATAATGATTTTTGCGATTACTGCAAAGTTGATTTTTAAAGAAATAGTAATGTTATGATCGGCTTTTCGGCAGATGTGATGAAAATAAAATCAATCTGAAAACAAATTTTTATTAATTTAATACGTAAAATTGTACTACAGTAAATCGATCTCAGTTAGTTGATCGAAAGAAAAAAATCATGAATTCAGTATTAAATGTAGAAGTTAGAACACTTTTTTAGCTTTTAGTTTATAACAAACATTTTTTTAAAAGCAGTTAGTTTTTTTAATGAAGCAATTCTCATCATATTCTAATAAAATCGAGTGGCTAATACAAATTATTACTTTATGATCGACTCTCTTTTGATAGTAATTTTAAGGATCGCTGAAAATTTGATTTTTAAAGAAATACTAATGGTATGATCTTTGTTTATGCGGATGTAATAAAGAAAAATCAATCAATCAATTCTCGTTTTCATTAAGTCAATTAATCAATTGAATTTTGTGAAGTTGTGCCACAGTAAATAGATCTCGTTGAGTCGATCGAAAGAACAAATTATGTATTTTGTATTAAATAGAGAAGTTAGAACAGTTTTTTAAAACCTTTTTTTAAAAAAGAAAATATCTTTTTTTAAAGCCGTTGTTTTTTCTAATAAGGCAATTCTCATCATATTCTAATAAAATCGAGAGGCGAAGAAAAATTTTTACGGTATGATCGACTCTCTTTTGATAGCCATTTTGGGGAGCACTGAAAATTTGATTTTTAAAGAAATACTACTGGTATGATCTTTGTTTATGCCGATGTGATAAAGAAAAATCAATCAATTCTAATTTTTATTAAGTCAATTAATCAATTGAATTTTTATTAATTTCACCCGTGGAGTTGTGCCACCGTAAAATTGTGAAAGTTGTGAAATTGATTTCATTGATTTCATTCAGTTGATTGGAAAGAAATCTTTTTGTAATTGCGATTTTTCTCCACTCAGCGTTTTCCAGGTTTAAAATTGGATTTTTAATCAAAGAACAATTTTTATTATTAGCAGCAAAGCTTCACACTGTCCCTCTGTCCCACCGTGAGCCTCATGAGCATTCATGTCGCGACGTTGAAGCGGTTGCTAGGTATATACCAAATTCGAATCAATTGATTGGCTGTTGATTGGAAATTGAATTAGATCGGAATGCGCGTGTCTCTCTTTGTGGGAAAGGGTGGCGAGGGGGGCGCAGGGAAGGCAAAACGTACTAGTGTACCATTGCCGACTGCTTCTGGCATTGCCGGTGTGACTTGAATACAAATGCCAGCCATTTTTGCCAAGCCGAGGGGGAAGAAATGTCTGTCGTTCGACTTCCGCTCTTCTGGTGTGTCATCTGATTGTTCATAGCTCTTGAAAGTAGTTCGAGAAATTTTACTAAATTCCTTCACGTTTTTCAAATATCCATAATTTTTTTAAATTCCATCAAAAGTGAAAATTATCAAAATACGAGTGAAACATTTCCACTTCGACAATTAAACATATTTATAGAAGAAGAAAAAATCAATATACTTGTAACGTAGCGGAATAGTTATGCAGATTTTTAAATGAACAATAAATTCACAATATTAAAGCATTAATAATTCAAAAAAAAATTCAAATTCAAACAAATTTTTGACGTTTTTAAATTCATTTAAATGCCGGCGTAATCGCCAGTGAAGTTTAATATCTCAGTTTCCTTCATGTTTTTCGAGTATTCATAATTTGTTTAAATTCCGGTAAAAGTGAAAATAATAAAAATGAGATTGGAAAATTTTGGCTACGGTAATTACACATATTTATAAGAAACAAATCAATATACTTGTAACTTGACGGAATAGTCATCGAGATGTGTAGGAGACTGATAGATTAAAGACATTAACGCATCAATGAGTTATTTGAACTCCGTCAAAAGTGAAAATGCTAAACACGAGAGTGAAAAATTTTCGCTACGATAATTAGACATATTTATAAGAAAACATAATTCAATGTACTTGTACCGTAACGGAACAGTTATGGAGATGTGTAGGAGAGGAATAAATTAAAGCTACTCAAGCATTAATAATTTATTTAATCACAGGCGTAATGATAATAAATGTCACAAGTAAAGTTTAATGATCAAATGAAGTTTGAAAATTTCGACCTCTCGTCGAACACCTGTCGTCAATTAGTAGTCGCCGGGTTAGCGGTAATAACCGTATCAAAACGAGGACATAAACGTGTCCTACAAAGTTTACATCCTCGGTTTGCTCACGAGTGTGTAGCAGCGGAGAAAGATGGAACGGGTATGCCGACGGTTGGATATCCAGTGTTGGGATGGATGGGGATGTAGTAGCGTAAGGGATGTAAGTGGTTGGTTGGGCGCGGAACTACGATGGAGTAACCGCGTCACGTTGTCACGTTCCCGTCGTCCTACTTGAGGCGGCCGACGAGGACCGCATAAATAACCCCTCTACCCTAGCCGGGAGTTTACGACGTTGCGCCACACGATCTAAGAGGACTCGTGTACCAGGGCCTCCGTGACCGGGAACCAAGAGGACTTTTTCATCGTAAAAGATGCTACAACAGTCATCATCCTGGACTAACAAAATCGACAAATTGTTTGTTGCTGCAGTCCCTGACAAACTATTCTCGAGGAGATCTCTGAATCTCACTAGTATTGGAGAATTTTTCGGCAGAAGCTCAATTAGTTGTCGATATCTCCAGCTTTTATTTGCAAAAAAAAGTCGCACGTTCTACAAATCATTTAATTTTACATCAGAGCTAGAAATTTATATAGCGGTCCATGTTTTTGCGACGTCGCAGGAACCCCATTGGATGAGATTTGAAAATTTTTCTCTGAAAATAATCGATTATCCAGACCGGGATTCGAATCCGGAGCCTTCCGATCATGCATCGGGTACATAATTTGACATGGTTTGCCCGAAAAAAATCACCTCTTCTAAAAACCATTTATTTTGACATCAGAGCAAGAAATTTATATAGCGTTCCACGTTCTTGCGACGTCGCAGGAAACGTATTGGATGGGATTTGGAGTAGGTAGGATGGCATCCGGGATTATTCTCAATATAAAATTTACAAAAAATTTTCACTGAAAAAAATAGCTAGTCTAGACCGGGATTGGAACCCGGGACCTTCCAATTATCCAACTATCCGCCTCTCTTAAAAATCAGTCAATTTTGTAGATATTGTCATTAATCAAGAATATTTCACATATTCTGTATCATATATAGAAGTCAGAACACTTTTTTTTACCTTTTTTTTGTGATAAAAAGTATTTTTTACAACTTCTTTGCCAAACCGCAGCGTTCATACGTTTTCCCACCTAAACGCCCATCAATTCGCCCTCAGTACAACTTTTTTTTTTACCAGCAGTACGGGTCTGCGATTCATTTGAGTTAAGTTGCGGGAACGAGGCAGTAAAAATGTATATTTGATGTTACAGAGTGAGCTTGCCACACTGAGGGAGCGCAAGAGCGCAATGCTGGCGCTGAATGTATCAGCCCACAGGTTGATCACGGATCTGGGAGCAGCTGCCACCTCAGTCTCTGTATCTCTGAAGGATGCCGTTGCTGATCTGTACCGAGTGTGGGATGAAGCCTTTCAGAGGTAAATATTGATGTTTCAAAATGCCTAGTTCTCAGGTGAAGAAAATAATGTCTAAATTGAGAATATAAAAATATCAATTGATGAACGGTCAAATTGCTCGAGGACATATCGAGTTTATTGGCCAGTGGTTGACGTTGGCCAAATATTTTTAGAGGTAATGAAGCCTCCAATGCAAACAGAAAATGAGAAAAGCGGATAGGGAGAATGGGGTGATACGTATAGGGGAGATCGGGGCTTTTGAGACCCGTGTCACGGGATTACTCGGGATTTCCCTCCGATTCTGTGCTTTAATCGCACTTCCCCCTTTTATACACAACTACGTGTCACTTGCCGCGACAGTCTTAGCGACTTTCAAGGCTAGTTTACTTATTCTTCATTTGTTGAGATGATCGTCAATCAAGATAAGGAAAAGTATTACTAAAAATGAAGATATTGATGACTTTTTTCTTCAAATCAATATCCTTTCTCTCTCTCCATCTGTTTTGATTGTAACAAAATGCGAATTAATCATTATATATTTCCAAGTGGAGAACGTAAAATCAATTTTAATAAACAAACACTGAATTTGAATTTTTTAAACTGAAATCTCGTTCTGATAAAAATGAATAAATCAAGAGGAAATTATGAGGACATAAATATTCAATATTTGTAATTTTACATTTACCAGTGGAGACAGTATGAGAATCAGAGAGCAGATTTAAACCTCAGGTCTTTGGGTCAGTGGTCAAGCTCCTGCTCTGGTCATCCCCCCTGGGGAAATCCCTATCGGCAGTGAGGGATCCTGGTGTGCGGTTTTGGGGATTAAAATGGGGGATTAATGTATTACGGGTGGCACTAATATTCTCTCTCGAATTTCATTAAATATTCACTTGTAGGTTTTATTTTATCGCCTCACCGCAGCAAATAATAAAAGAAACGAGCATTCATAATCGTCGTAATTCAAAACTCTCAATTGGTAGAATCGTCCGAACAATCTCTACTAAATTAATTTCCGATCAGTTATTTGATTTAAAAGGGAAACATATTTTTCGTCATACAGTAGGTAGGCATTAAGAAAAAAACTGTTTCTGCTAAATATTTATTTATTTGAAGCAAGTATTTATTTTCCCAAAATTGTGTTTCTCCAAACGAATATCTTTCAAACCATTTCGAGTCGGTTTCAACTACCACAATTTTAATTATCATATGTAATTAGACTTTTAGTGCCTTTCAATAATTCTTCTCAATAATGATTAAAAGTTACAAAATCAGTGAAGAGAAAATATACGAAATTTAGAAGAAAAAAAAATTGTTGGCGTTCATCAACGTCACATAAAATATAATAATCCTCTAGGGCAAAAGGATTGTTACCTGCAAGCAAATTAACCTCAAGCAAAAGAATATTCGGCAAAAATAATTTTTTTTTTCCAAGTGTCATTCTAAAAGCCATCGGGCTCAACGTAAAAGCATCAAGAAACGTCGAGTTTACAACCGCGAGGGATGTCATATAATAAAACAGACTGTCCAGTTTTCATTACCCCATGAAGCATTAACGATCGTCTTCTGGACACCGGATCACCCTCTCGATGCTCCCACCCTTACTTTATTTATTTATCCATTTTTCCCCAAATGGTGGAAGGTTCGTATTGATGGAGCGCGCTGGAAAAAAAAAGGGCGTTTGCCAATCAGATCGATACATCGAGATTGCACTTGAACACGGTAAAATGTTATTCTTTGCCTCGGGGCCCCAGGGGCAAACGAATTCTAGTAATAATTCGGAAGGCGAGTGTGTTTACAAAAAGGCTTGGGGTCGACGGGTCACGATTAGTTTTCCAGACAATCTAAAAGGGAAATGTTTTGTCAACGTCATTTGGAATTGCAATCGCTCGATTTGGACTTTTCTTCTCGCCGACGTTTTTGTGATTGTGTGTTTACTTAAATATTTTGAAAATTGAGAGTCAAACAAAATGCGTTGATGTTCTTTTAGGGGAAACCAACAGTTATGTGCACTACAGGCTGTCCAACAATTCAGTGCTCGTCTTACTGAGCTTCAGAATGCCCTCCAGAGGGACAAAGATACCCTGGCAGTTTTGGATGCAGCCCTGCAGGCTGGCGCCACCTCAGAAGTTGCATCCTCAGTGCGAGACGTCGCCCGACTGCTATCGGAGAAACAGGATGTGAACTCACAGGTAAATTTAGCGCTATAGATTGATAATCTTTACATGCCGATGGATCAGGGGCAGATTACTCATTATAACATCGAGTGATTCAAAGGAAATTGAATAGATTTTTAAAAAGCTGATCAGGAGATACATTCTGAAAGTAATGAGAATGAGAGAAGGAAATGAGAAAACATCTGTTTCCATCGGAAATTAGCAGGCGCATAATTCGCGATGTTTCAATATCACTTCTGATAATCTCGCAGACTGAGGGGGCTTCTGTTAATAAATTCCACATTCATTGTAATATAATTAATTCTTTTTGTAACATATTATGATCTCTTAAATTGGTTTTCATTCAGGTGAATACAAATATGTTCCAGTTTTCCAAAGAAACCGTTCCCCACCATAAATTCGTAAGAAGAAATTTTTTTTCTCTCCTCAGAATTCTTTCCAATTCGATTTGCATATAAAGTAAAACTCTTACCCTACGAGTTGGTTTCTCATCGTGTGACTTTTCCAATCGGCCCTCTTTTCGTGCTCATTTTCCACGTCAGGAAGACGTACTGCTTCACTTGACTAAAGCAAGATACTCACACTCCTTTTACATACTCACTCTGTGGTTTATTTTTTCGTTACTCTTTGTCACTCGGCATGCGCCACAACGTGATCCCTCTGCTCATATAAAAGAAATAAGCCGATACTCTTTGCTCTTAAGAAGACACAGCACTTCTTCTTCGTTCGGATCTCCTCGTTGGAGCTACGACTCCCTGAGGAATCATTTCGGATATTCTGCATTGCTATTCCCCCCTCCTCCCACCCCACTCTCTGTCTGTGAGAAACATTTTTTATTTTTTCTTTCACTCTCTACAGCGCAGAATTAGCTATCAGATCAAAAAGATTTGGCCTGAGTTTCGGAATGTTTCGCAATTAATTTGATTGTGTGATTTTGTCTCCAGAATTTTTGGACGTTTGCCAATTATTTCCATCAAATTTGAATGTATGGTTTTTTTATTTATCCAAGTATATCATATTCCGCCCCCTCCCACAAATATTGCGGTATTTTGGGCCGTCTTCCTCTCCAACCATGGGAAACGTGGAAAACCTTGGCCGACATGGCGTCCATCAACCAAGCTTCATCGGGAAGTTTTTCCATCGTTCTTCTCCAATTTTTTTTGCTGTCTAGACGTTTGACGGTTTCCGAAAGATTACAAATCCCATGCCCCAAGCCGGACTCGAACCCGCTCCTTGTGGGTTCCGCCGTCCGGCTGTGAGCTTTAACCATTTCGGCCATCGTCGTCGGTCCCAGATTTGAATGTATTTCAAATATTTTTATCAAGTTTAAATGTATTTCAATTATTTTTGCATTTTTTTAGCTTATCCTGTTCTTTTTGAGGTAAAGTTTCTAAAGTATTGAAAATTCTGAGACCAATATGCCATTATTGAGATATTGGAGCATAATGTGTCGATGAGATGTTGAAAGTAAACGATTTTGGGAGAGGAATTGTAATACAACTACTGTAGCCGGACTTTTTAGATCGCGATGTTTGATTTTCGTCACGTTCTTTGTACGAGTGAAAATTGCAACGATTTAGCAACAAAGATCCTGGGCAATGTGTTAAAAGATGTATCCATACGAGTTAGAGTTCTGCAGAAGTCCGAGGGAAATGTCTCGTTGTCTACTGAAGTCACCGATACCCAGTGATATTAAATTTGTATTTTTACGCTGATTCCACGGGCCATCCCGGTACGTGATACGAAAGAAAATCGTCCGGGCGATTAACGATCCGAGCCTCCCCAGGGTAAAACCGACTCACCTTTTTTTTTGGGTGAAAGAGAGTGGAGGCGTCCACGAGGAAAAAAAATACAGAAAACCAAACCATCGAGTTCGGTTGATTCCCCGTCTCTTTTCTACTGCCTTGACCCTTATATCTGATATTTTATTTAGTATCCATCAATATGGAGGGACGCTGGATGATCGTGCCAACAATGCGCTTGAAAACTTGCCAAGATTTCTCGGACTCTGGGAACAATTTTTTTTATTATCACCTTCAATTAATTCTTTTTCATTATACACTAGTAGTGTTTTAACCAAAATTACAAAAATTTACGAAATCCTTTCCTTCTATTTTTTTACGAGAAATCGGCTTCTCACGGCTTCGAAATTACCAAATTACTGGGGCTCTTTAAAATACATTGATATTCAAATTGACTTAGTGAATATGCTCGATGAAGAGTGTAAATGAAACTGAAAAATTTTAAAGAATTAAATCGTACAAAATCGTTCGAACAATTGTCATTCATGAAATTTGTGGAGAGGAAGTTACTGTTGAGCTGTAATTCCAAAAGTTATCTTGCCAGTGAAGCCGAGATTCTATTCTTCTCGATAATGTTTTTTTATTCGAATTAAGACGGAAAATTTGATCAAGTAAAGTTTTCAGTTCAGGTCGCCTGGTATTTGACCCCTTGAGTACTACTCTACAACGCCACACCTAACACGGCTAGACTAGGTTCATACTACGGAATCGGAGAGAGACTACTTGGTATGCGGATCGCGCTTTTCATTACCGGAGGCTCGTTCCCCGTCGTCTCTGGAGCTCTAGCTGCAAACAGCCTAAATCTACTCTCGCTTCTTGGTTTCTCTCAGGTTCCGTTTTGCCTCCGTCTGAGTTCCTTGGCTACCAAAGAACATACTCCTCGAGGGCTTTCTCTCTGTACAACTATCTCTCTCTTTTCTCTTTGCCCGGGACTTCCGTTGAATCTATATCATTGCCTTCACCGTCTTTGGCTTAGTATCCTTAGTGGCTTATACGGTATACAGAAAACAGAGGCAAATTTTATTTTACACTGAAATCGAATCGTTATAGATTACCTTCAGGCCAATGAGAATATGATTTGGCATTTTTGCTTCCGAATCGCAGCTTTCTAATCAGTCAAACTTCAGTTTTTGATTTTTTATGTTATATCAACCCAATGTGATGCAAAGAGTCTGAAAATGCCATTTTTGGATCGTGTCTGACCGTATGTACGTGTGTGTGTGTAGGTATAGAATTTTTCCTTCGATTTTCATCGATAGCTCGGCAACGAATCGATGGAATTGGTTTTTTTTTCCAATGTTGGTACTGTCGGGCCCTATCCATAACCATCAATTAAAATTCAATTCATTGATTGATTTTTTTTATTTTAGAATTAAAAAAAAAATAGTTTTCTCCACGATAGCTAAAAAACGTTCGAAATTAATTAAATGACGGCTGAAAAAATTTATTCCTATCTCGATTTGTTCCCTGGACCGAGTTCGGACGTGAAGGTGATCGTAATAATTGTTATTCCAATTTTTTGGAGAATTCGTTTATTTTTTCTTTTTTTCCCAATTTTATTGATGTCTTCGTAGATTAGGCTTCAAATGGATCCAATAATAGATTAAAATGTGCCTCTCGATACCAGAAAGTTTAAGTTGAAAGTTGGTCATTATAGCTGCATTCATTAATTTGCTTTTCATGATAATATTTGGAAATTTTGGAGTTTTCATCAATTTTTCGTTCAAAGTTGTATTTTTGAGGACTTCTTCAAATGTGACCATTTGCATCTATGTAGTTGTGCATAAATGTAATATTTGGCTGATTGATTGGATCCTTGTTTGAGCTATTCGTTCTGATATTATCTAGACTGACTCCGAAGATGGAATCGAGGGTATTTCAAGTTTTCGAATCATTTGCCAAACTTCTTTCAATCAGCGCAATGGTGGCCCAAGGTCGGGGCAGGGTCCGCCCAAGATTGGCGCAGGGCTGGCGCAAGGTTGTCTTATGTAATTGAAAGACAATTTACATTCAGAAAGATATTGCTAATTTATTAGCACAAATTGGCACTGTAACTTAAAATATCAAAGGCAATACAATATGTTTCTTCAAAAGTCGATTTTTTTTGTACTTTCAGAATACTGTTAAAGATGAAACACTGATCGAAGGAATCACCAAAAAATTCCCCGACCCTGGTGTAATGAGTCTGGGTCAGGAAGGTGGAACATTCTCAGACAGTGGTATATCAGACAGTGGAAGTGAGCAAGAGTTGAGTGAACGTGAACGCAGGCTTGCCGCACTACGTCGACTTACTCGCAGCCTAGAGAGCCAATTAGCTCCTGGCTCAGATGCACTTATGGAGCTGTGGAAGAGGGTTGAGGATGCTGAGGCAGAATTGAGGAGCCTTCAGAAGCAGTGTCGGGAGTTGATTGTCAGGACTGCAGCAAGCGTCGAGGCCAAAGTTGCAAATAGGAATACGCAAACCAAATTCTCAGCAAGGTAAATAATTTTCTAAAAGTACGTAAGCAGTGGTAATATCACGAGACATCCAAAATTACCAACTATTTCTCAATATTTGGGCAAGTTTTGCAGATTAAAATCCTCGAGCGCTGGGTCATAATGACTTGTTTCCCTCCGCAAAATAATTATTGGCAGTTATTTGATTAGAGAAACAGTGGTAAAGCTGGAGATAAATAATCAAAAGCTACGGAGAAATGGTCAGCTTTAATACTCCAAGAGCTTCAAAATTATAAGATATTTTCCGAATGTTTTGTTCCATAACAACGAGAGAGATTATTTTTGTAGATTCAAATTGCGGTTTTATTGCAAAACTGATCCTGATCGTTAATTTGCATAACAATTTGAGAGATATATCCGATGCATTTTGAAGATCGAGGGCTGTTCGGAGGATTATTTTTTCTATTTAGTTTTCGGCTACTCCGAGGGTAGTAGTCGGGCACTTCATCGATATTTGGAAGCTCTCGAATTCTTTGAGATATTTTTCTTGAAGCGACTTCGCTGTCACATTCCACATAGTTTTACCAAGTTTTTTTTCGTAATCACTTCCATTATGTATTTTTATATTATACCCCAATCGTTCACACCGTTTGCGAGCTCCTCCTCTGGAGTAGTCTTCTCCAGTTCCCATTTTCCGTCTGCACTGAACTGCGAAAATTGTCTCCAAATGGTAGCTTGGGACTTCACAGTATTATTGGAGACACAATTTTGTATTTTTTAATCAATTTATTTTAATGAGTTCTGGCCGTGTCGTCTTATGTTGTAATTAGGCTCTTCAAATCAATAGAAACTCTGATATACATTTGACAGATATTTGAACGATATCCGTTACATTTGCGAGAAATAATTGATGGGCAGACGGAAATGATTAATTTCCCCGGCCACGAGAACATTATTATATTGAATTAAACCATGTGAGCGGGAATACGGTAATCTGATTAATAATATTAATAATATTACTAGCGCTTCATAATTACGGGATATTTTCCAATAGTTTCGTGGTCTTGGGGTGATTGTATCAAATTTTGCAGGCTAAAAATCCCGAGTGCGGAGCACTCTTTTTTTTTTCTCTTTATAAGTGTGAAATAAGTGTCGTTTTTTCACCTCGTCGCTTTGCAATTTGCATAACGTTGAAACGGGGAGTTAAGAATGAGAGCGGCTATTTAGCCCCTAAGTGTGTAGCTAAAAGAAGGCAAGAGATGGGGAGTTAAAAGTCAGTTCATAACGTCGCCTCTATAACGACCGTGCTCTTTCATTTGAATATAGGGCCACAGTGTGTGTAAGGGAGAAGGAAAAATTCCTCATAGTCTGCACAATAAGTACGTTTGAACAGAGTAGAATACTGAGGAAATGAATTATAGGATTTCATAAGCACCTTCTACCCCCCCCGTTTGGCGCTCATGACACCCTTCTACAAATTCTCTCACTTCTTAATATAACATTGAGGAATTTTCCTCAGCTCACATGTCCGGGATGATATATACCTATCAATTCGATATTTACCCGTAAATTCTCACGTTCTTAATCTTCCATTTATTGTTCTTTTTTCAGTGCCAATTTTTCTTCTCCATCTCATTTCTGGGATTTTGTTTTCTACCTTAGACTTCAAATATTACACTTTTTATGTTGACAGTGGAAAGCTTCACGTTCTTCTGTGATGAAATTATTCTCCAATTTTCACGATGTCAATCGTCTCATTTAACTTTGTTTCAAGGAGTATCATCGCCCTCTTCTTTTTTTTTATAGTTTCGTTTAATCACTGGCCCGTAGACTCGGGTAATAGGTTTAGTTCTTGGGAGCACGCGGAAGCCGCCTCGGTATTGCATCGTAAAAAAAAGTTGTAAAAACTCTCTTACGCGTCTTCGTGGCTTCCCCCCACACTTTTTTTTTCCTCCCTCCGTGCAATTTTATTTTGTTGAAGAACGAATAAGTTGAAAAAGAAAAAGAAAAAGAAAAACTGAAGGATTTTCAAGTTGACTTCAACGAAAAATCTGCTGGGCAAATATTAGACTTTCTTACTGCTACTGTGGCAGACATTATTAGAGAAAATATTGTTCTCAGGTGGAGAGAGTGAGCGAATTATTGAGAAATTTGTGTATTTTTTTTCAGTAAACGTAAGAAAAGACTAGTTTCAACAGGCGGTGACTTCCCTCAAAAGTCCAAGTACGTAGTGGCGGAGGACGATCCTGAGGAGGATCCGAATTTGCCAAAGAGTTGGGTCTGGAGAATTCTCAGAGCAGCTTTGCCCTTCCAGTTGGCCATCGTAGCACTTCTGTGTGCCGCGTGTCTCTTGGAGCCCCACTGCTGCGAGGCTGGCAACAGTCTCAACTTATCCCTCACCCCCCAACTTCGTTATGTCCGAGGGCCACCACCAGTCTAAGAACAGTAATGTCTAAGCGTTCGCAAAAACATTCACAGAGTATTGTTGAGCTGCTCATGAGAGCCAGTGAGTCATGAAAATGACAAGATCTTCGTCTGATTCGAGAAGATTACTGTCAACAATGGTTGACGGTATTTCGAATGATACTACAGGTATCCAGTAATTTTATTTTTCTTAGATTTTGCGTCTCAATTGTCCACTTGAAGACATCTAGGCCAACAAGAGGTAAGTAAAAATGTCATGTTCCCGTGAATTCTGACACAATGACACGTGTGAAGACTAAACTCTTATTAAAAAGAAAAAAAAAACCCGAGACTGAATGTAACAGGGTTAGTACGTATCTCAAAGGAGAATATTAATATTCATGAATATTGATATCAGAATATTTTTCTCATTTTATAAATGTAGATAGGAACAAATAATGCATGAATGATCAAAATTATTTTCATACTAGTATATTCCAGTGATCTGAGTGTCGACTTGAGAACAATTCATAGATTTTTTGCTGAAATTCGAGAATGTGTTTTTTATACATATTTTTTACCGCAGTGTGCCAATTATTCGCGAAAGACGGTGTATGAATTTTCACATGCACCTGATGGTCATTTCTTTGTCCCCTTTTTCTTAAACAATTTTTTTTTTGTTAGAAATACAGAGTTTTTACGTTATGTTGCATGTTTTACGATAAATTAGGTGAAAACACTGATGTCTTTTTATAGTATTTTTCAACGTCAGATCAATTATTTTTACTGGAGAATTAAATAAAATCATATTGACAGAGTGTTTATTATCATTATTTATCTATCAGCTGTAAGAGAAGATTGTATATATATCGGCCATTATTCAGTGGTAATTTTCAAGAGAATTATGAAGACACGATGAAAAGATACATATGAGAAATATTGTACTCTTGAAGATGTGTTACATTAACATTTTTTTTAAATGACTTTTTATTCAGAATCACTACCAAGTGCCCAGTAAAAACGTCCACTATTTAATATCCCATAATATTTGTAATATTATAATTCTTTCATGTGACTAGTCATTGGACAATGGATATAATTGAATATTGTCCCAGTTATTATTTTGTTTTTGCAATACGTCAACTGTGTTAAAGTGCCTTGAGGATGAAAATAGAGGGAGCATAAAATAAATGAGCAATAAGGAGATAAGATTTTTAGGAGATCAACTGGCGAAATTCTTATCAAAAGGTATACTCAGTAATGTAACTGTATTTTCGAATGATTTTTAACGTATTGAAAAAAGATCTGATGAAGATTTGCAAGGCATCGGTTTCAGCTATTATTAGTCACACATTTCTCTTTCCAATTGAAAATTTTTGCGCTTCTGTAAAGCAATTTTATTCTTATTTGAAAAGAAATTATCGGAAATTGACGATTAGGGCCCAGCAACAGAAAATATTTACACTCTGTGGACCTGATCGTGAAAAATATTATTTTTCGTATCTGACATTTAAATTCGTCGCTGGCAAAAAAAATCTTTTCACTATTCGCACTTATCTCCTTATTCAAGAATAAATTTCGAGACTTTTAGTGTACGAGAATTTGTCCTTTGGCTATCACCTGTACCGATAGAGCGCATGATGGAGATCCTCCAATATTTTTTTTCAATCGAGGGTCTCTCTCAACATTTTACGAGACGAACTGAAAGAAGATTTATGTAAAATGAGAGAAATTGAAATCATAGTATTTTTTATTTGAATCCACCAGTGGTTAATTGAATTTCCTGTCTCACTAGAATGGGATCGATTAGTTGGGTAAATGATTTTCCATATGAAGAAGTGAGGAGGTTTAAGCGCAAGATAGAATTGAGTACTTATGCGTAAATACAAATGAAACGGTAATCACTTACTATCATATTAAGAGAACGAAAGCAGAGAGAGTGGATTGAAGATAGCACCTGTGACGATTATCGATTGGAAGATTGATGGAAGAAAGAGTGCCTGAGATACAGTTTACCCCCGCTCGAACATGAAGAACGTATTTTAAAGAGTATTCGACATTCTATACAGCCTTAGTGCATTATCATGCAAAGTACATTGCATTTATTTGAATATAAAAAATGAGGAGTAGAAGTTTTTTGGCGTTTTGCTGCCTTATATTAACATCATGATAATGTGTATAAAGTACCTGAACATAAACACTATTTATCCATGTTATAATAGTTCAATAATACTGGATTAATTATAATATTTGTACTCCAGTGCGAATGAAACGGTTGTAATGAGCTTTTTTAAAATGTATTTTAAAGTGAGCTTGCAATCCGTCAGTTCGTAAGTTATACTGTGCTGAATAATCTATAATATTTTGCATGCATTTTTCTCTTTTCAAGGGATTTAAGATGAGTGAAAAAAAAGTTAAAAAAAAACGAAAAAAAAATTCATATGCTTATATATTAGAGAATAATCTGCCTTAGAATCAAGAGACTTGCATTGTAGAATTTTTTAGCTCAGCATGTGTATCGATCGAGAGCACGATTGTAGCTTCTATTGTAAGACGTAATCGTACTTTCATTTTGTATGAAAGCGAAAAGTTGGAAGAACGTTAAGATGATAACGCAAATATTTTTTAAAAATTATGTCTGAGATCCTATTGACTCAGATATCAATAAGGCCCAGTTGCTCAAGGCCACAGCCCGTGGGAATTCTATCAGAATTATCAGGATTCCTCGCATCATATTTATCATCAGTGTCATTCATCATTCGGCGTATTTGTAACGTTTCATTCATTAATCTAATACAGTTCTGTACTAACAAATGTACTGGTTAAGTATTCTTATGGAATACGCATTGTACTTCGGCATTTTTGGAAAATAAAGCAAACAGAATTTTTCTCCTGGAATTAATTGTCTGTTGTCTTTTTTCCTCCACAGGTTCACGAAGATCGGTGCACAAATATTCCAATTATTTAATCAATTTTGATTGAAAATGAGGGAAAAAATAGTCATCCAATTGAGACGTTTGACTTTTGGATAATTACAATTATTTCCTCTTCGTTTTTTTGAGTGTAG
>JAPYZN010003944.1:0-22250 GCA_030522865.1 Psyttalia lounsburyi | reverse complement strand
GCCTTCGATTCGACTTTCATGAAATCGATTAGCATTCGAGTTTTCATTCGAGTGCGATTCGAGTGCTCATTCGAGACTCCCGGTGCCTCTCTCTTATTAAATAGGATCAAAAATTAAGAATTGTTGGCCGAATTTTGAAAATATTCAGCTATTTTCATTGCCAGGTGGGCCTGAAAATTACCATGTTATTCAATGTTCCGAAATTTAACAGATATTTCAGTAACGAGATCCATAAAAAAAATCACTCATAAAAATTTTATGAGAGATTGTTAAAGAATTCAGGTTTTTACGCCAAATTGCAAACGCTGTCACTAAACACCTGGATTTTTTTTCTGGAGTTTGGGGGAATTTGTTGAGAAGAATGTTGGAGAAATTAAAGGGGGAGGAAGGTGGAAGGGGATTATATTTTTTGCCGAGGTTTTTAGGGTTCTCGCGGGTATTCGAATGGCGGATGGAGGGACCAGGTGGTCTGTTACGGTCTATTTCGAACGGGTTTACAGGCCCTGGGCCTTAATTTGAGGTAACGATGATCACGGTTTATGGGTGGGAGTGGTTGGGTGGGTCTTGAGACGATTGCGGAAAGAAGGGCCGGCAGGTTGGGAGCGCGAGTCGGGACATTCGGTCTTGGGTCAACGCGGACACTAGTTTTTTGACCGGAGTTTGGGAATTTTAAATCGGCAGTCGAGGTAGTTTGAGATTTTCTTCTCGCGTTAACCAGAATTTGTTTTTATTCAATCAGGTTTTCATCGAGAGTAAGAATAAGTGGCCAACGCAATTGTTTATGAACAAATAAAATTATCATTTATAAACAAACGAAAGACTCAAACTTTTCCGACTAAAAGATGACATAAAAAAAATTGACCAATAATTTTTAAATCCGTAAATTGAGACATCGGCGGCTCTCACGAGACCTCCGAGAAGGATCAAATAAAAATTTTTACGGCTCAATTTGAGACTTAAAAATCTCAACTTAAGACACTTGAATTTTTTAGAAGGCAATTTAACATTCTCTCCTTAAAAAAAATTGAGACATTTATTTGAAGACTTGAAGAATTTCATTCGGTACTAAAATCACTAGATAAAATACAATTTCTGTGTCTACCGTCTTCAAATGAAAAAATCCCGGCACCGCAAAAATTCTGGCGACAATTTCCGATGAAATTAAAGAAAAAAACAGTAATTATCTGTTAAAACCGAATCCCCAGTTGTCCTTTAATCAAGAATTCTCACTTCCACAAGAATGCCCTCTAGCCATTTGAATAATACACTTTTCGACAGATTTCCAATAGTTTCATTCTGATGCGGCTAACTCACTCCGTAATACAACTCAGGATAAGTTAATTAGATTCGTAAATTCACGTCTACCTCCATTCTCTCCTCCAGATTCTGAATCTCATCCGCAGATACGTTTGCACTTCCTCCAATTCTCTCTCTCTCTCTCTCTCCCCCTCAGTTACTTTTCTCACTTTTCCAGCCGAGTTTCCACGAAAACTTTCCATTCCACCAGCCATCTAAAAACGGTACGTTATAAGCGCTCATCCATCCGTGCAACTTTCCCACCGTGTCACTCAGCCATTTTCGCCTGTACCAGCCATTGGCCATGAGTTTTCTTGCACAAAACCCAGAAGTGTATATTCACTGCCGGCTAGTTCGTTAAGAAAGAATAATATTTGGTTGAAAACTGACGGTTCGGCCCGTCTAGTCGCAGCCTCTCCGGGCTCTCTCGTTTCTTTATGTTTTTTTTTCTTCATTTTTTTTCTATTTTTCCCCTTTCAGACTTGCACTTGGTGGAAAGTGTTGGGAGGCGTTGCGCGTTCCGCTCCTACCGCTGTCTCCTCAACTTTTTTCGAGTTGTCCAAAAGTACTTTCTCCCTCGACAATTTGTAAAGTTCTAATATTACTCGGGAGAAGACTCCACTCCCATTGCATATTGAGAATTGGGAAGTGGTGTACACTTTCGGGAAATTTATTTGCCTCGCGTCCACGGGGGATCCACGATTGGGTGATATCGTGACTTGAAATGAAGTCGAGTTAACCGAATAAAAAAAATAGAATAAGGAATTTGGGGGGCAGGGGGTCTCGTCGGTTTTTCCAAGGACGAAAAATATTTAATAACAATTTGAGCGATTTTTTTTTTCTTCCGATCAGGAGAAAGTGGAGGCGACATCAGCCAATTCAAAATACTATTATTTTTGAGGCAAATTGATTGTTAATTAATAAACCATATTGAGGAATTATAAATCCAAAATAAAAGAGAATTGGTCAGACAGGTTCTGAGGAGTAAAAATATTTTATAAAAATTTGGAATGTGAAAAAAATTATACCAACAATAGATGAAATTTGGGGGAAAATATTAATAATTGCTTGGGCAGGTTCTAACGAATAAAAAAGGGCGTATAAACAATTGGAATATGAAAAAATAGAGCATCAATGACAGATGAAAAAACATGAAAAATATTCCGTAAAAAGTGACGGAGAAAAAAATTATGCAATTTTTCTATTTAACAAATAGTGCACCCGGTAATGAATATATTCGTGAATGTTTTTCTCTCCGTCTGTTGAATATTTTTTCCATCCCGACTATTTGATGACCGCCCAGCAATTCCCAGCTTTTACCAAATGGAATGGCCCAGCGTATCTCTCTAGTGCGACGTTTTCCCCAGTCTCACGTTGCGTTTTTCAATATACATGACTATTTCCATGGTACCCACATGGGCCATACAGGCCATACGTTTGAATTACACACGCGGACAAAGTTTATTATACATGAAAGCGAGAGTGAGTACATTCACGTGGATCCCCCTTTTTTTTTGTCGGTTTTCGGCCGTTGAACGTGTACTCTTCGAAAATTCCGCGGTTAGAAATTTCTTGGAAATTGAGCGATAACTTCATTTGTATTTTCAATATATTGAATTCCATTCAATACCAAATGTCGAATATTATACTGGAAAATAAAAATTTTCCTCAAGGAATTTTGTACTGATTTTAAAGGCAGAGAAAAAATTTTTTAAATCGGAATTTTAATAATTTCCTTTGAAATTCTGCACTCTCAGAGAAAAATTCTTAATTTCACTGAAACTTATTCTTCTGCGTCACTAAATTGTGTCATATTTTGTTGATCGATTGAACGAGTGATTTTTTATAACATTTTATTATTAATGAGTCACTTTTTTATTTTATAATTTTTTTATATTTTTTTTTTATAATTGGGACATCTGTAGTGGCGCCACTAATCACTCGCGATACTCCGTTATAAATCAACTCAGTCAGATTTTCGTCACGTGACAATAAATGATCGATCACGGATCGATAATGTGACGTTCACTGACAGTCATCTGACATGCCCTAAATTTCTCTCCTCACAAATTGCACTGCAGAAAATTGAAAAATAAAAATTCCACTTCTGAAGTAGTTCCAAATATTTTTCAATCTTCCGAATGGTTCCTGGCAATCATTAAAATGACGAAAATTATTAAAAATCCCAGGCGAAAATTCCCCAATGTCTGACTTTATATATACACAGGAATATTTCATTGCCCAGCATTCCTCACCTCTCCACGACCACTGATATAAATCCCAGGCATCGCATCGGCATTTCCCGAAAATAAAGTCTTTCACTTAACGAGGTAGAACTGCTTCTCCACTTCAAAGAAGTTCAAGTCGAGAATAACCCGTAGTCTCGTGAAGACTCAGCATAAATCATGCACTGCACCCCTTCGCATCTCGCCAATTGCGCATATATTCTCACCAAAAAAAAAAAAAAAATGGATAAATAAATAAATAAAAATATGGCCGTGACCGAGCACTGAAGAATTTCCCCCATAAAACTGTTAAAATTGTCAATGGCACTTTCCCCGCAGCTACTGACGCCCATAAACCCGAATTGAGCTCTGAAAAATATGTAACATATGGACATGACTACCCACTTTACGACACAATAAACTGATTACAAGACTAAATACACTCGGAGACGGGTTTTATCGTCCATCAACCGACTTTCGATTTGGAATACCAAAAAACTGAAACATCCAATTACAGGGAAAAATCGTCAGGATCGGTAAGACGCATGTGAATACCCGCCATTTGCTATCTTCTCAGTTGTCATTGGACGCTGGCCGGTTGTTTACCCCCCCCCCCCCCCCCCCCCCCCCCCCCCCCCCCACCCCTCCTCCGCCCGGATTCATGTGCTTCGCCGGTGAAATTTATTGACGCCTGGCGGAGCCAAGTGGTACACTATGACTCGAACAAGATGCCATATTCTCGGTTATACTCAGGCATGCGGTGGAGTGAGCTTACGGTATACTGTGGGCTATGAATACCGAGAAGATCATAAAATCAATACGTGGAGAGGAAATGAAGTGGATGCAGTGAGAAAAATTTTTGAATTGACATTTTCTTTTTTTTATGGTTTTACTTTTGAATTTTGTTGTTTTTTTTTTTTTTTGGTGTCAGAAGACACTTCGAATGCGCCGGAGGTTCGCCACTCAAGTCGTCGGAGTTTGGGGGGAAGGTGATATTGAAGTGGGAAATGATAATTTACTTTGAAGAGGTGCAGCCAACGGGCAGAGAAATATTTAATTAAAATTACGAAAGAATTTGGGTGAGCGGGAGTCAAACGTTTTTGGCCGATTTCGAGGGGAATTGGAGAGAATAAATCGGCAACGTTCCCGAAATTCTACCGTCTGTTACGGAAAAATTTGCGAGAATTGTAAATTCGGTTATCTTTATCCCAATAAATTAATCAATATTTTTTAATACTCACATCAACTTTGAAATTCAAATAAATCTGCCAAATAGATCACAAATAAAACTACAAAATAAAAAAATAAAAAAATAAATAGAAATAAATAAATGTTTGGAATAAATAGATCTGCCATTGAATAAAAATTGAAAAAACAAATTCAAAAAACCATTTCAGATCGAAATAATATCGAAATTATCTGCCCCGGAATGCACTGAATCCGAGATAATTTTTCTCCACCCGACCTATAATTTTCCCGCCACTGGAATTGTGAATCCCCCGAGATACGTCGATTTTCCCCAGCAATATAATATTTTATTCCCCCTCTTTGTCTCAATTTCGAAAAACTTTTGCTGCAGGTGTGGGGATTGTAAACTTGGTAGGAATTCCCGCGAGTATAACCGACTCTCCACTGAAATATTGAAAAGAACTTGTAATCATACTGTGAAAGATTTATTTTCCACGACCTCCTCCATCCACTGATTCTTTTATTAGTTTGTTTAGGGTCAGTTCGCGAACAAGATAAAGCAGGTTTCTTCTCGCGTCAATGGCTGTATCTTAACGTAATAAATTTGGGATTTGGAGTGAGGGGGTAAAATAAGCGCGAGCGGTTTGCGGCCGGCGGGTGGATTTATGGTGAAAATGTTGGATGAAAATTGACACGTTGCGTGTTGTCACTGTGATTATGCGATCACGGGTAAACACGTTCTAGTCACGTTTTCAAGACGAAAATCCACGGTAAAATTTTACCGCGAGAGTCTCCAAATAAAGAAAAAAAAATAGTAATGAGGTGGAAAAAGGCACGTTCTTCGGTGAAATCATGGGAGAAAATTTGTGGTCGACGAGGAGAGGCGCAAAAACGTTTTGACGCATGTGAGGAACACTTGATAATTCTCACGACAGTCTCACCCAAAATTTCACGAAATAAAAATTCTAATACTCTCATTTCCCCATCTCTTTCAATAATTTTTTTTCGAAAATTACATTAAATTAATTTATTCCTTCATTTACTTGAACTTCACTTGGTAAGAGTCTCAAAAGCAAACCCGTAAATGGCAAAATGAGTACGAGAATTGAATTAAAAAATTGCAGGCGATAAAAATCTCGGGTTTATCCCGAAATTTTCAATTTTCTGGAAATCTAAAAAAAATCGTAATTTCGATTTGAAAAAAAATGAAGAGGAGCCGGCGGTTATTCGCGAGGCCTTGAAGAGGCCTTATTATTCCCCTAGCCCCCCAAAACCCTTTCCGTTAATAATAAAATTACAAATGCCGTCATCGTCCAAAAATTCCCACCCCCAAAAAGAGCGCGTGAGGAGAAAAAATTCTGGCACGAGTCGGTTATGTTTCACTCGTGATACGTTGCGCCGGTAGTTGTCGTCGACGTGTCGGGCCTTTTTTATTCATCCTAACGCGAATGACGTACGAAGAGAATGCCGCATAAAATATTCAGTGCACTCTTTTCGCCACTCGATTCTATGCGTCAAGACTTATCCCGCCATTTCTTTTCTCTCCTCACACGACTAGACGAGGACTTAAGGTCTCCCTCCCCACATCCACTGTATACCTGTCAGCCTGAGAAATTGTCTTCGCGTCAAAAAAAGAAATAAAAAAAATAGAAAAAGATACGCAACAAAAATTGAGCCACAAAGATATTCAATTTCACATCCACTTTTTTGTTCGGTTATTGTCGTTTTTATCGCGGCGCTATCGATACACCACTTTCAATAGAAAAAAGGTTAAGCTTCTTTATTATTCGCTGGAGTGCACAATGCTCGTAAATTTTATTATTACTCGGCGGCGGGGGAATCGGCGGATAGGGGACACACGCATGTATGGCATTGGGGAGCGAGCGGGAGGATCGGCGGAGTGTCGGTCCACACGGGGCGGGGTGACAAGCGTCGAAGTCGCTCGGGGATCCCCGTACATCAGTGTAAATACAACGCTCAAACTGCGGGGGCCGAGTCGGTGTAAAGCTATGGGCCTCGTTAGATTTATTACTGGGTACTTCGTGTGAATTATCGAGGAGGATAATGAGTCTACCGGCTTCATGGTAATTTTAGGGCACGTAATGCGAGTTTCAATCGGGCAAAATGAAGATTCCAGTCGTAATCCATCATTACTTGTTTGTTAAGTGAGGGATTCAAAATTATTTTGGCGGTCTTAAAGGACTTCTGCACTCTGCAAAAAAAGAACGAGCGGTTTTGCGAAGTGCTTAGAACGAGGATAATTTTTTGGTTGAGGGGAGGGAAATTTGTCAAGCGCCGAATTTCAATGAAAAAATCGGTTGTTTGAGAAGGCGAAAATTTTTTGAAAACGTTTTTTTCGGCGATTGGGTTGTTGAGGCGGAAACATTCTTCTCGAAAAAAATTTTATTTTAGAAAATGGCGTTGGCGTCCCAGCCGCAGGCGAGGACTACTGAAAATCCCATCGCAACAGCCCAGGAACAATATTTTTTGTAGTAATTTTCAAACTTGAAACTTGGGAATTATGTATTAAAAATTCTCAACCGAGAAATCGTGAGAAGCAGTGGAGAAAAAAAAACTTTTCTTGAGAAATATAATTTGAGTCTTATGACGCAAATTCGTGGCTCCGAAATTGACAAGAAAATAATATCTCTCCCAGAGAAATGAAATATTTCGTCACAAAATTTGTACTTCTCTGAAAAATCGAGAACACTCTGAGCACAAGAAGAAAACGACTTCTCGAAGTCTCCTCCTACTTATTCCAAATCCTATCCAATGATTTCCTCTGCATAAATTCCCGTCTTTGATGTAAAAATGAATGAATTGAATTTGAATTAATTGAATTTGAGATTGCAGGACTGTTGAATAAACTGATCCCACTAGATTCAACTTGAGAGACCACATTCTTTTTATAAATAAATTACCTTTGTTTAAATTCGTGGAGAAAGTTTTTTTTGCGGTCTCAGATATTTTCTCGTCAATTATCAAACAATAAGTTTCTCGACTGAAGTAAAGACGTTCTTATCGAGAGTATTTTTTTCTCTCAGTGTACGTATAAAAATCCTTGCCCTCTCGAGTCGTTCGGCAGCGATAAAATTTCACCGCGAAGACGGTATAAAAATGCATTCGACAGGCAACGGGACTGAATAATTGATAGCCGTGTAGTTTAAAGAAGTCAACACACGAGAGTGAATAAATAAATCATTAAATTTTTTTACCTCCCATTCTCCATTCCATTACTTACATTCCCATCGACTCTGTATGTCATTGAGAATGGCTGGGCTCCTTTGGCCGGGCTATATGTACACCATCCGATGCTTGAATATTGAGGATACGTTAGTGATCGGTGGGTTTCTGTACCTCCCGTCATCCTCAAGTGCATCCCACCGAGTTTCTAAATTATTAATGCACGTTATCCCTCTCATGCTCCTCACGACACGTGACGCTAATTCCTTAAATAATTCAGTGTATCGTTGTGGTATCACTGTACGCACTAGGCGTTGAGGGAACCCAGAGCAGATTAGAGAAATTCATCCTACGCAGTTACGTGACACTGAGTGAACTCGACAATTCCAAGTGTCTCTGATGCATTTCCGCGGTAATTCGAATTGCAATAATAATTATTCGATGAACGCTCGAGTGTAAATTGCAGTTGATATCGATAACTGGGGTGGGAGGGGGGGGGGGGAGGGGGGGAGGGGGGGGGGGGGGGGGGGGGGGGGGGGGGGGGGGGGGGGGGGGGGGGGGGGGGACAATATCGTGTCACGAGAGAATCTCCAGTTAATTCAATACTAGACGAAAATCTAGTTTTAGACTTTAGGCAAAAAAAATTGTTTGAAAATTGCGTTTATTGAATTTATTATTCTCGAAGTGTAGATATTCAGGGGTAAAAGAAGGATCACCTCGAGGACAACACATTTTTTTTAAAACAATTTTTTTTAATGAATTTAATTCAATTCATTTTGTGATTTAATTTAATTCTTTGGGTTCATTTTTTTAAATTGACATTCGTAGAAAAATTTCTAAGCAATTTCCTCGAATTTTCAGTTCATTAAAAAATCTGGTGTCGGTGGTGGCAAATATTTACAGTATTTTTTAGAGTTTTCTTAACGCAATCCAAAATTTGGATTTCCTAATTTGAAAAACAAATTTTGAGAATTAAAGGAAGAATTTTGTCGCATTTTTAATTCACTCAGGAATCTGCTGGAGGTAATGGTCGTTAATGATTTCGAAAAATCTGGTACTAAAAATAAATTATCCTGAATTTTCAAGCTAAATACGAGATTTCAGAAACGATTGGATATATTAAGTTCAATCAAAATCTCAAATATTGAAAAATCAGTTGAAGTTATCGCTTAACTCTCAAGAAATTTCTACCGGCGAATAGTGAAGTGTAAATTGGGGAGGCTATCAGTGTCTGACGAGCATAACTAGAGGAATATGTAGTCACGAGACTACTATAACAAACTTCATGAATACCTCGATCAATTCCCCTGATTACTCGATCACTTGGTAACCTTGAAGTTCAGCCTCGAGCCCGGGAGGCAATGTTCACGGAGAAATGCAACGCATGTTCTCGATTTTAGAGCAAATGCCGTTGGAGGTTTTTATTTCCCTCCTTTTTATTGGCTCGTAAAAGTAACTCAGAGGGGAATGGCATTATCGTTTACTGGCGCGTGGGTGAACTGAATGTTATTTTAATTAATAATACAGGGAGACTGTGAAGTGTACAGTTGGAAAATTCAGCGATGAAAGGCGAGGAAAAGAGGATTTTTCCTCATCCACGGAGTGCCTGCGGATTTTCCCCGACGCCTGCGCAAAAAAAAAAAATTATATTTCTCTTCCGACATTTCCAAATTCCCTGCCTCGAAATAAAATTCAAATAAAATTTGCAATTCATTCTTCAGGCCTGTCAGGAAATAATTGTCAATCTAAAATTGAGAAGTTCGAAGTCTTAATAATTTCATTTTCATTTCCCATTTTTTATTAAATTTTTTCTCTGCCGACGGCTATTGAATTTTTCGTTTCGCCCCAGAAGATAATTGATATGGATCCTCTCCCCCCGAGAAGCAACCCCTGACCCCGGCCGAGTGATTTCCCTCGAAAGGATAATTTACCAAAATCCCCGGATCTCTCTTTTTACCCCATTTTTTCATTTTTGAAAAGTCATTTCTTTCCGTACAATATCGCATCAGAATTTATTCCCGTCGCGTCATAGGGGACACAATGAGCCACGTGTCCTGTTTTTTTTTCCCTCTCCATCCCTTCTGGGAATGGTCAAAAAGTTTGCTCGGATGAAGCGGCAGAGATAAATGACTATAGGTTTCGGGCGTAAGTGAAAACAGGAGAAGATGAGAGAGCTAAGAAAAATAGAGGAACAAGTTTTTTCGTTAAATAGTGGGTCAAGTTGGTTAGTACGAGAGGTCCCCGAGGTAATTTTGCCTCTGCGATTAGACCGAAATAATCAGTGGAGACCCGGAAATCGGACGGCTCCAGGAGCTTTGACTGTTATTGTAGCGTCGCATAATCAAGTCAAACCAGCGGTTGAGTTATCACCCGCGGCTCGTTCACTCGGTTCTCCGCAAATAAACCTCCTTCACTGGGTAATACTGCCCCCAATGATACTAATATTGCTCCCATTTCGGTGAAAAGCTCACTCTCCAGCAATTGTCCGGATCACTTCAATTAAAACTACAGCTCTCACCGCAATCGGGAAAAACTCAAATATTTACTAATTAATTTTCTCGTCAACTTGATTATTATTTTTTTACTTCACTCGGCATTAGTTAACATTAATTGGCAATCAGTTCATAAATTAAACTCACCACAAAAAAAGTTATAATTAATCTCCTTCAAATTAATGATACCCACAAAACTCCAATTATTTTTCTTCACTCGCTCGGAGAAACTCGATACTTTGGAAATAACTCCATTAATCTAGTCCGGGGTTAATAAACGAGTGAAGGGGCTCAACTCACTTCCGCGTCAATTAGTCCGGGGGGAGCTTTCGGCCGTTTTGGGGACGATTGCCAGTCGGATGGCATTCAATTGACGTATTTTTTTTTCAAGTTTTTAAAAAGTAATCGGTAATCAGTGAATTACCATCAGCAATTCCATCGAATTTTTCTGTGAAACTGAGTTAATTCAGTAATTAGCACCTAAACTAAGTACAATCAATAAATCAATATTTGCTGCGGTTCCTGGGAAACCATTTGAAGGTGCTATTCTGTCTATTTACCAAATAATCATCAGAAGGAAAAAATATTTTTGCAATTGATTAATTTTTTTAATTCACTAAACTCGCGATTTTCGGGCTTATCGACATCAAATTCCCCTGGACCCTCGGCCAGTGAGTATCCTCCGACTCAAGTCATCATAATCTGTATAATAAGAATTTATTAATGATATTATTATAATTATAATTCGTCGAAAAATGTTTTTTCATCACGCTGTGTCGGAAAAGTACTTTTTCGACACATTGGGATGAAAAATTATGTACGTAACTCGTGAAAAAAGTTGTTTTTGACTCGTGGGATTATATCACTCGCCTTCGACTCGTGATCTAAACCTCCCACTCGCCAAAAACCTTTTTTTTTCACTTGTTACGAAATATACTATTTCATTGGCATGTGACGAAAAGTGAACTTTTCAGACTGTGACGACAAATTTTATTCGCAGCCCGCGCAAAAAATGTTTTTTGCCCCATGGGATTATATCGGTCGCCTTCCGGTCGTAATACTACGCTCGCACTCGCCAAAAGCCACTTTTTTGCACTCGTGACAAAATATCTGGTATTCCATCCACCCCAAACTCAAAAATCACTAAAAAAAAAAATTCTCCCCGGTCTTTTGCGCTGGGGTTTTTTGACTCGTGTGGTTGGCGCCTCCTCACCGACGGCTGGGACGCCAGCGCCAGCCCACGGCTAAAAATCCCCACCAGAACGGGCCGAAAAAATACACTTTCAGGCTTTGGCCCAAAAATTCCTATTTTTCCAGCTGATTCCGCCGACTGTATAATGACCACTCGATATCTCAAGGATCCCCTGGCATCTGCGCCTCGACTAACGCACCATGAGCTTTCATGACGCCACATGTGCCATCGATCATCCGTTAAATTTAAAGAAAGAGTGGCGAGTCGATTCATCCGCCGTCTTTTCTTTTTCATCGCTAATGCTCAAGTATTTATCATCCTCAATTCGATCGTCCAATAAAATTCTTATGATACCTGTTTTTCTCGGATACGAGTGGAACCGGGTGGCGGCGGGGGGTGGGCGGGGTGGGATTTTCGCGTGTGTTAGTGCAAAGGTCGAGACGTGAGATAGAGAAATTGGCGGAGCGCGGGGGCTGGAGGTGAAGAGGCTCGTGGAAGGAGGGAAGATTTACGGGTGCCCGGTAGACTCGACAGGCCTTATTCTCTCCGAGGTGGCTGGTGTGCGCACTGAGACGTTTAGCCTCTTTTCTCTCAGTTACATACGGACACCCTGAGCGAAGACTAACTGGCGTGGCCTGGCGGTAAAATACCACATCAACTCGTTTTCCTCGTATACATGCGATATATGGCGAGCGGTAAATATACACTTCACTATTTCTCTGAGGAAACTTTGATTTTCTACTTAACAGTAAATCTTGGGACAAGTTTTGGGGGGGGCTCGGGGGTGGGGAATTTTTCTGGAACGATTCCTTGATTGTGGGGGGCTTTACCGGGAGAGAAATATCCAATTACTCGTAAAAATTACTCATCTACCTGACACGTCAAAGTTAACCGCCTGGCGGAGATTTTCAGAAACGCTCCGTAATTTTTGTGGAATGTTTCGTAATTTCTATTTTCTGAGCCGTAATAAGTCTTGAAATTTCTTGTAGAAACTTACTGTTGGAGGTTAAGTTCCAAAAAAATTACGTTACTTTTCCGTACATTTTCAAAGATGCAACAGACTTATTCTCTTTAATTCGTACAAAAATGTATGAAAAAAATCTTAGCGTGCGAAGTACGTGACTCTTTCCGTAATTTTTCTTAAACTTTTTTCTCCGTGTATTAGTTGTTTGATTGTTCACTGAGATTACGCACAAGTTCCATACAATATTTTATGTCATTGTGCCCGTAATCCGCGATTTAACCGAGCGAAGCGAGGTTAGAATCGCCTGATTACGGGCACCTATCGCATAAAAATATAATTTTGCCAACCCTACTTATTTGACCGGACAATAAACTATTAATATAATTATTATAGTAAAACTTGATTTGAATTATTAGAAGAAAATGTTCTAGAATTTTTTTAGAAAAGATATTTTTTAAATTTCTTGGAAGAAATAGAAAAGTATTTCTTATCGGATAGTTCCCCATTTTTACATCAAAGAAGGGAATTCATAGAGCGTTCCACATTCTCGTGACGTCACAGGAAACCATTGAATGGGATTTGAAGTGGGTGGGATGGAATCCCGGATTATTCTCAATATAAAATGTAAAAGAATTTTTTTTACTGAAAAAATGTCCACCTGGAGATACCCAAAAGACCTCCCGGTTAATGCTCCCGGTTTAATTTAAACCGATTCAACAAATAAATCCACAAATAATTGGCAGGCGAAGAACTCGAGACTTCATTAGATTTTTGTTGTCACAACTGAAGTAGTACACGGCAAAAAAATTTCGAGTGGACGATTGGTGGGGACATCCTCCGATGTAATACCTAAACCCACAATTTTCCTGTGTACCCACCTCAACAATCCCGAATCCCCCCTCGCAATCGAAAAAGATTCCCATAACTCAACCCGTTATGCATGCCACAATCTCCAAAATAACCCACAGTGACACCGACTTCGGAATACGCTACTCCGAGTGTGGTTTTGAGCTGTGGCAAAGTCGTAGGACACACCGATGGCCCCCGGGGAATGGTCGGCACTCGGTTGTCAGAAGTTTTTACGTAGCAATTTATCACTGGATAACCTCTAGCAGAAGTTTGCGATGCAAACGCGGAGATCATCGGAGCCGCTCCTTTTTTCAACCCCACCATTTCACCGGAGTTGATATCCCCAGCCCGAGCTCGCGCGACGGGGGGGGGAAAAAATGAAAATAGAAAATTATTCGGAGAATAAATGCCCGAGTCAAGTAGTCTAACCCAGTCTATGGCCAGACTGCTCTATAAATAGGGCGGATAATTGGTGGAGTAACAAATTGTGAAACGAATTTTCGATACAGCGGAACTGTTAGCGCACGGTACGACCTGGTGTTGGACCAATAATCGTAAGGCCTGTCACGTGCAAGTAAATGGGCTGCCTCGGTTAACGAGTCCGTCGCGTCGTTAGTGCCCGGAGTAAACCGTGAGTCCGTCGTAGCAATAACAATTAGGTAATATAATGGCTGACGACTAACTACAACGGTTTAACCGAACATCGGGAGTTTACGTTGGCACTGGGAAAAAAATATTATTTTAGGTAAGGAATCATTTTTTTGGGGGGACAATTTGAGCTTTCGACTCGCTTTCTCAGGAGGAGTCAGTCGCTGGAGGTCCTGGCTCGGTCTCAGATATTATAATTATGTGAGTTTAGAGGATTATGCCTGAATGAAGATCTTCAATTATTTTTAATTTATGGGAAATTCTGAAATTTTTGGAATAATGACTGACTACACAGAATTTACCGAAAATCGGGAGTTTACGTTTGCATTGAAGGAAAAAATTTCTTCTGCTGAGGTAATTTATTAGTCACAAGTTAACGTGCATGAAGAGAAATATTCAATAACAATTGAGAAGAATAAATTAATAACGTTTGGGAAATTTTCCAATTTGTCACCGAAAAAATACGAAGTCAGGTTAATTTTTTTGGAGGGTGTAATATTTAATAAAAATTTCAAGAATTAAATTCTTAAATTATTTCTTAAATTAGATATTTCTAATTCTTAAATTTTTAAGAATTAAATTCTTGAATGTTTAAGAGTTTTCCCGCAACGTTCCAGAAAAATTGAAAAACATTTCGTTAAAGGGCGTAAAATTTACGAGACGACTGATATTTTTTATAAAATTCTATTTTGCTCTCATATTACGTTTGGAAACGTAACTTTTAATGTAATAATCTGTTCTGAGGTACAAAATAATAATGGATTACTGGGGCAGGCGTATTTTTCCCCACGCAGAACCCTCCAGAATTACCGGAGCTTGCTCTGGTGGGTTATCAATAGAATCGAGGATTTCACATATTTTTGCCATTGAGAATTACGGATTGGGTGACCTTTAGGGAAGTCTATCAATACGCAACTGGTCGGACCTTTGCGATTGAGAAATGCAGGGCGTAAAGGCTTAATTTGGATTTTTATCGGAGTAGGAGAGTCTCTGGAGTTCTGATGCTGACAGATTAAAAAGAAAAAATTCGAATCTTTAAAAATTGTTTAGAGAAAATTTTCATTACAAAAATCAATGAAATGTCCATTTTCTGATCCACATAATGAAAATTCTAGAATTTTTGGAAAATGGAGACAAAAATTGTCTGTACGTCAAATTTTTACAATTAAAAATTCAATTACAACGTCTGCGAGGGAATGATTGTTTGTCCTCAAATGACGACTACTCCTCCATCTCGTGTATTCACTTTTGAATAAAAATAACTGCGCTCCATTAAAAATTAATGCATTCCACATTAAAACTCAAGTACTAAACTCGTTAGCATGATAAAAAAGAGCCCCAGCTATTTTGAAATTTCCGCGCGATCTCCCCTCGTGCAAGTTCTAAGAACTCCGTGTTATGTTTCTCTTCCGCATTTCTGATATCGTCCAAAAAATTCGCGCTCTCTTTTCCCTCCACAGCAGCCGTGACAACAGCTTTCGCTCCCCAGCGAGCTGTAAATCACTCCCCCGTTTCTCTCATACCCCCTACACAGGAGCTGTTTAACTCCTTTCCCGTGTACTCCGTCTCCCTTGCACTTGTGCTTGCCGAGTGTAACGCACATAACCCGGAAAAACATTTATCAATTATTCCACGTAAAGTTTTTCCACGCTAGTCGCAGAGGCAGCGACACGACGGACAATCATGTAATTCAGTCCACGTCCGTTACACCCGCTCAATTTTAACGGCTAGGTTGTTCGAGTCAAATTGCCACCACCACTCGCTCCCCCTCCCTCCCCCCTCCAACGCCACCCCCTGCCACCTCGGCAACGACAAATGGTCTTTACCAGGTTGTATCTCCTCAATTAAAGTTCAATTAAACCTAAACATTTACGAATATTAAAGTGTAATTCCGAATTAAGAGCTGGGGAGAAGAGTTGAAATTTTGGTTTCAAATAATTAGGGAGGCTAGACTACGAGAAAAATAGAAAATAAAATTTCGGCGGGAAAATTAATTACACAATTTGAAGAAAGACATCTAATTTTTGACAATTGGTAATTTGTAGAATTTTTTTGCGCATTGTGGTAATTGAGAATAAGTAAATGGAGTAGATAAAATAAATGATCACATGAGAACATAAGGTGGAGGATAATTTAAGAATTCCGATGATTATTTTCGGGATTTATTAATTTAATTGAAATTCAATTGGAGGTACTGACAATGAGCTGGAGAATTCTGGAAATTACTGAAATTTTAATAATAATTCAACAGAAAATTCAATTATCCTAAATTAAATTCAAATGCAGAGCATTGGAGAGTAAAATGAAATTGTACTTATTTTTTATTAAATTTTGATGGATTGCATTAATTTTTTTATTGCCTTTATTGCACGCGTTTTAAAAAAATTATCACTTCAGCAGAAAAATAACAATACCCTTGAGGAGCTGATGTCATTGAAGATGATTGTTAAAAATTGGGGCGTTCGAGTGTAAATGTCACAATTTCGACAATTGTCAAAATGTTTTCGAATGAGAAATGCCAATTACCTAATTCAGTCCACGTTCGTTCCACCCGCTCAATTCTAACGGCTAGGTTGTTCCATTCAAATTACCACCAGCATTCCCCCCATCCCACCACCGCCCCCACCGCCGACAAATGGTTTTTTTACTGGGTTGTATTTCCTCAATTAAAGTTCAATTAAACCTAAACATTCACGAATATTAAAGGAGCGCGGGGGGTAGCTTATTCGAGCCGCAGAGGGTGGAGAATATCGAGGGGTTTGGGGTTACTCAACTTACTTACCATCGGCGAGAGGCTTTCCAATTTGCAAGTTCTTACTTGCCGCGGTCGTAGTACTACAACTTTTCTAATAAATGCCGACGGTACAGAGTGTGCTCGAAGATTTTACCAAATCGATATTTTATATTCGTTATTGCTTGCGCTGGGAAATTCAATGATGGGATTACAATTTATGGAGGGGGGGGGGGGCAGAATTAAAGTATTGAACGGATTTTAATGCGTTCGATGGGGGAACGATAAGTTCGCAGAGGTCAGGGGTGAGTTGTTGTCTGAAATTGAGATATTGATGTATAAATTTCCGGCATTTTCCCACCAAAAAAAAATGAGTCCTTGTTATCAGATTTCAAAAAAATTTTCACGAGGAGATTGAACAATTCATTGCAGACCAAAAAGAGTCCCAAAAAATTCTGCGTCAAAATCAATTGAAATTGGAAAAAATTAGCACAAAAATGTCAAGGACTCATTGACCCGAAAAAATTACAAGTGCAAACGTCAAAAGTTCAATGTGTTAGGTTACAAAGGCCCATTCTGCCCCCCGCCGCTTCAGCAGTGAATCAATAGTTGCGCGGGGAGTAATTTATTTCGTTCGAATTGAGGATAAACTTCTCAATTCCCACATCTTCAATACCTGAAATTAGGAGGTAGAAGTTTCTAGCGAACTTTCAGGAAAAATTCAGGCGAGCATTTTGCCGGCTTTTATTTTTATCACCGTGAGTTACACAATTTTTGTTCAACTGGGAAATTGCTTTTCGTGTTTGCTGCATGAGACCATGAAGACTAGAATCCCACTTGGATAACAACGGCGAAGCTCACATTAATGAAACCGTCAAAGGAGGGGGAAAATTGTTTTTGGTTTTTCAGGTCAGCTATGAATTTTTTTTTTTTCGATACAGTTCAATATCTCACTCAGTACTGGCTTATTGAAATGAGCGGAAAAATTGGATATTCGGCATTCGGTAAATGGCAAAAAATTGGGGACGTTAAATAACCAAAATTTACCGGAAGAAGTCCAAAATTTTTTTCTGAGTTTATGGGGTCCTACGGAGAATTAAAATTACCTGAGGAATCGAATGGACTCACCCTCGATCGGCTGTCCCCGACACTTCTCGAGAAATCGCCGAAAGCCAACTTTTCAGCCGCCCATCGGCAGTAGAAACTGGTCTATCTGGGCCTGTTCGACTCTAACGACCTCAAAAGTCCCCGAAATCGACTTTTAATGACTCGAGGACTGTCTAAGAGGACCTAAAATGTCGCCAGGCCTCGAATGGACCGACCCTCGGGCAGCAACCCCCCATTTCCCTAGAAATGGTCGCAATGAATGGGCCTCTAGGCCTGCTCTCGCTCTAGCAACCTCAGGCCCGAAAAAAAACACTTCCAACTGTTCATCCATAAAATAAATTCATTTCCTTCCAGAAGCGCGCAGATATTCTTCCCCAAACTGCCAAAACATTGCGCATTACCCACTGCCAGACAATTTTTCCAGAAAATTGCTCTCCTCGTACCCCATAAAATCTCCACTAAGACCACATTCCCAATCAGTTCATCAACCCCAACCCCCGAACACCGCAATTCATGGATTCATCAAACCCCCATAAAACCCATGCCCTCCACCAGCGGATCAATCTCCTTAATAAACCCAAGGAGACAAACCTCCCCGAATGGTTTTCCCAGCATCGCATCTGATGATCATCGCCCCCCTCCCCCCCACCTCCCTCCCTCCCACCCCCCTCAATTGTCCAGTGGACAACGACCAGCAAACCCGAGTACGCGAGTCAACTACGAATTTATCGGAGTCGAGACGATTCCCCGAAGGCATCCTCGGGGCGGTCAGTCGGAGAAGAAAAAAAAAATAGGGAGGGGAAAAATAGACCGTGGCAAGGGGCAACGGGCCTCCTCGTTACCCCAGCCGATACGACACGCTTGGAATTGCTCCGTATATCCTCCATGAAGACTGTTTCTCCTCTATGGCAACGTAATTGCTCACGTACACCCCGAGAGAACACGAGAAAAAGAAGGAAATCCCGGCAAGTATGCTGGATAGACCGGCGAACGGAGGGGGGAGGGAACCAAGAAGAAGCAGACAATGGAGGCCCGTGGAAGAGTATATTCGCCGGGTCAGCCGAAAACCTAACGACCCATCGAACCACCGAACCAATCGTTCGATGTTAATCGCTTACCTTTTGCTTTAAACCGCGCGTTCCTTTTTTTTTTTCTTACCTCAAAACCATTCGCCGGATACGCCGGGAGGGGAGGACATACGTGGGCTTCAGGTGGAATGAACCCATTTTTTTTTTTGGTTTTTTTTATGATAAAAACCCCGGGGATTAGGCTAAATGAGATCGTGTATGTTGTTAGGGTTTTGGTGAATTTCAATTGTTCGTGTGAATGGGGTAATAAGCGCGGGGGGATAAAAATTTTGATTGGAGACTTGCATGGAGTTGAGTGGAAAGTGTCATGCAATCACGTGAGAATATTTCTCAGGTAATTCATAATATGTTGGGGGGTGAGAGGGGCAGAAAATAAACGCGTATTGCAGGCGATTTATTGTTATGGAGTTATTGTTGAAGTGGATGGGGCAATTGCTGTATTTCTCTAGGTTTTTTGGCTCTAGAAATCACTTTCGACTTTCGGGAAATTTCTGAAGGTGGGAGAATGTAATTTTTTGAATTCTGAGTTGTGGAGAAAAAATCAAATTGAGATGTCTCCAAATAATACATTTCGATAGGAGTGCGGGAAATATATTTGGGCTCGTGGGAGGTTTATAGAAAATCCCACGAGTCTAAAAACACTTTCGCCGCGAGTGTCGAAAAACATTTTGCGGTCCTCGTACGCAAAAAATTTCTAAAAATTTGCATTTCAAGAAATAAATCATGAATGGATGATTTATTTACTCTGGAATGCCCTTTTGTTCCGTTTGTACCCATTTTCTAATGATAATTAATTATTCTAGATTTTTAATTATTATCATTTATTGTACCCCAGGAGCTGTACTCCATGTACAGACTCTCCTGGTGACCAAGGGAAACCATGGAAAACCTTGGCCGACATGGCGTCCATCAACCAAGCTTCAGCGGGAAAATTTTTTCTCCAATGATTCTTTGTGTCTAGCCTCCCGTTCGACGGTTTTCGAGAGATTAAAAATCCCATGCCCCAAGCCGGGCTCGAACCCGCTCCACGGGGGCTCTGCCGTCCGGCCGTGCGCCTTAACCAACTCGGCCACCGTCGTCGGATTTTAGATTTTAAATCTCAATCTTAATTGGAATTTTGAAATGTCAAATCAGTCTCTTTCCACCCCTCTCATTCCGCGCTCTTTAAAATCCCAAAATAACCCTGACTATACCTCTAAACAATTTCGTCCAAAGTATCCCTCATTCTCAATCAAATAATCACAAATTTCCAATTCATCCGATCGAAACCTCAACATTCCAATTTCAAACTACCCACCTTACCCCACCCGGTACATCCCCAAAGCCCTCGGCTCCCCGTTGTAGCCCTGAAAATCCGTCGATTGAATGCACTCCATTAAAGAGCCACCTCCACATGAAAAAAATAAAACAAAAAAATGAAAAAAAAAAAAAAAAAAACAAACCAACACAAGGGCCGCCCATGCATAATGCACGGGGAGGGCAGAAAGCCCTCGGGTTAAGTTTCTTGAAGTACGTTTTCTTTTCTCGTATAACTCAGAAGTACTTCTCCCCTCCTATCCCTCCCCCTCCCCTCCCCCCCGCCCTCCCCAGTACACATACACGTCAAACAAGTGAGTATCGCAAACTACAGGGGAGAGATGTGTGCGTTAACTCCTTCAACTTATTCAATTCGTACCCGGGACTCACCACTTGTAAATTTATTTTGCAATTCAATCAAGAAGGTCTCTCTCCACACATTCTTCCCTCTCTCCACCCTCTGATGTTTTTTCGCCGCACGCAGGAATAAGTCACCGACAGAGAAATAGGAAAATCGGTGGTGGGTGAGGAGGGAAGGAGGGGGGGAGGAGGAATAGTGAGGCACGTGTGGCGTTCTACTACATGGGGCAAATGGGCTAAAGTTTTCGCCTCCAGAGGAGGAAACATGGGCGCGCAATTTCCACTTTCTCACACTTCTCCGTCTGCACTCTCCCTCCCTCCGCCCACCCCCCCTTTTTTTTTGCTTTTCCTCGTGCGCGAACTGTTCGCAGATTTCTGTTTACGAATTTTCGCCGAGCCATTTTGCTCGTATTTTCGCAATTTTTATTTTCAAAATGGAAAAGTTGGACGAGAAAGGGAAAAATCGATTCCACGATTTCACTCCCCTTGTTTCTTATATTACTCACTTCTGTCGGGGTTTTCTTCTTTCTTTTTTTTGTTCGTCGCGAGAAGACGATTGGATGTATCGGCGATACTCCAAAGCGACGGGGATTTACGGGATGGATAAAACTTTTTTTCAGTCCTCGATTTTATGCACTCGGCGGCGGGACGATAATCATTTGGTGGGAAATGTCTTGTGTGGAGTTGGAATAAATTGGACGGGGATCATTCGGGAGTGATTTAGAATATTTTACGAGTGATAGAATTCAGTCGGATTTTAGGGTAACAGATTTTTATTTTCTCCGGTCGCCTGGTAGGCCGCTAGCGCTAGGACGTAATAATTTGAGATTTTATAAAATATATGGGCAAAAAAATTTGAACGTTAATTTAACGCCTTTAAATGGCGGAAGAAAGCGCGGATAAGACAACGAATTGTGCACAATAATTCGGGGAAGATAATTCATTCTGTTTAGGAAGATAACGTGAATAATAAATTATGGATGACAGAAGAAAATCCTGTGGCAAATGACCGGTCGGACGCAAATTTCTAATTTATTAGCAAAAATTTCCCCACTTGTTGTGTCGTAAATTGCGCATAAATAAATCGTAAAAGACGCTCGGTTGGGCGTAATTTACGGCAATTTGAGGAGTAATTTACGATTTTACATTCATAAATTGCCTTTTAGAAAAACGTAATTTATGTTTAGGCGGATATCCTAATTTGAGACCCTAAAAATTACTTCAATTTAGAGACACAAATGTCTTTAAAAAGACGACAAAAGTGCCTTAATTTCAGCCATTAGTTTTTCTAACGTAGAGACTCTCCAGGAATGCCATCTACACGCAGCCGGAGGCGGGGTAGGGGAATGGGGGGGGGTCTCACTGGAGTGTTTCGACGGAACGTTTGCGAGCTTTCAGTCTCTTAATTTTAGTGGAGTGTCGGCAAGCAACTCCCATTGCGACAAGAGGAAATACCCGCCGTGTTATGTTCCCATAAACACGATAAACACCATAAACGTCGCGAGTGCGACCGCCGCGGACTGTACCTGAGGGTGACTCGGAAAAAACGGCTCGACTCCTCTTACGCGCATTACCTTCTCGGTTTACTTCTATTGCTTTTTCTCTTTGTTTGCTTGGTTTTTTTTTTTTCA
>JAPYZN010003943.1:0-15848 GCA_030522865.1 Psyttalia lounsburyi | reverse complement strand
GGCAGCAAGGTGATAGTGATTAGCCCTTGCTCTATTGACCCATACTATCGTGGAACGCGGAATATTCTTGTTGTGGAACCAGGGTTTCCTACTTTTTTTTTATAGAATTCCTTAAAATAGGACTTTCCTTTTCCCCTGGGGTTGTTTTCTCTTCCCTCCTCTAGGCAGATCTCTAGAGTTGAGTTCAGTGAATCTTTCTTAAATTGTTCCCGTGGGGATCTCTCCGAAATGAAGGGAAATATCAAAATTACCGCCGAATTATTTTTTATAGAGCGATTCAAGAACTACAAAAATCGTTTCGATGTAAATATTGATATCGCTGTTAGATATCAAGATATTTTCAAAAAACTGAACCAGCTGATTTCACCTCACAATTTTTTCGAAATTTCACTCAAAAATATCTTCTGATCTAAACGAGATAGCAAAATTTTCGTCTGTACATTTTTCGCAGAAAAAAGGAAAACCTACAAAAAAGATTCTCACCAAAATATGAGAATTTCCGGAGGATACCGAGATATTCTCGGAAAACAAGCAACGGATTCATTACCCAGTCCGTTAACTCCTACCTCATCTCAAGATATTTACAAATAAATTGTCTTCTCCAAACTTGAATCATTCGATTTTATGGAGAAATGCTGAAGAATACTGAAGTATTCCTGGAGCATTTCCACGCCTGCATATGCAGTATTTCTCGCATAATTGACGCGAATATCCCCCCCGACATAGATACCAATACCACAAGGCCTATACCTGCTCGACGAGTGGAAACAGGCGCAAACCTGCACGACCGGCAAGGTCGTAGAACCTGACCGTTGACCGAGGTCCCCCTCTCCCGGATAAACCAACCGCAAAATGCGCGAACTTCATTCAGAACGCGATACGACTTCGCACCGAACAATAGATAAAAATAAAAAAAAATCACAGACAAACTTACCAATAGACTGAAAGAAAAACGAGAAGTTTTCAAACAAGCCTCACTAGCGCAATATTCGGATCTATCGACATAAAATCGCCTTCGTTCCTTGACCTGAAAGGATTTTCCAAGTCATACGACCATAATCCGAGCCGAATGGAGGTTTGCATTCGTCTAAAAATACTTTTCAGGCCTAGGAGTGAAAAGCGGGGCTCGATGTGCGTAAGTGTGCGTAAAACTCAGAAATCGTGCGCAAAGTGAAACTCGTGCGTAAAGCTTCGCTTTACGCACTCGAATTTCACTTTACACACGATCTTGACTTTTCCGCACTCCGCATACAAAAAAACCACTTTGCCCTCAAAGCGAATTTTGGCAGGTATTGCAAAAAATTAGGTGTGCAACACCTAAAAAAAGGCGTATCGCCTTTTTCGCCTCGTGTGATCGTCACTCGTGCAAGCGATGCACAACTCGTGCGAAAAAGTGCTACTTTACGCACTAGTTGCACAATATACTATCTTCTAACCGTTCAATGAATTTTATGTATCTGTCTTATAATTTCATAGATAAACGTAGAATAAAAGTATGTTAAAATTCGAGTTTTTTTTTACAGTGTATTCAGCATTTTCCCATGAGTATCGAACGACTTATTTTATTACAGTGCGCGGAAAAAAGACATTTTAGGCACGCGTGGCCGAAAATAATTTTGGTAATAGGGTGGATAGGTCGCTCAACGCGGAACCGGGTCTTATTCCACGAAATCTTATTACCACAATTTTTCATAATTTTTAGATCCGAAGGTGATTTTTTCTGCCTGGGACCGAAAAAATAAATAATGAGGCAAAAACCCCCCGAACCTGCGCCTATTTTCTCCAAATTTTCTACCGAAAAAAAACTGCAAAAATGCAGAGGAATTTTTCAATAGAAATCCTACAAAATCCGAGTCGTAACGGCTCCGCTGGTCTTTTAAACAAATTTTACTTGTGCGTGCCGGCCCCGGTGGAGCCGACCCGATGCCAATTTCTCTCTTCTATTTCCTTTAATTCCAGAATAATTTCAATGGTGAAAAGGAAGAGGGACCGAGGGAGACGGGCAAATCATGCATTCTACCTTTCCTGTTGTGCACGCTTGGACTTGCACGACCGGCAAGGTCGAGGAACTTTTACTACAGCCACATCTAGGTGAGAGACGCAATCTCTCCTTCTCTCTCACCTCGGAATTCAACCACCATTTCAATGGTTTGTATTCCCCGAATTGACCTTTCAACGAATTCAATTTTACGTTAAAATATCTGGGACATGTTTATGGATGGGATTAAACGATATTCAGACGTTGTATCAATCTTGGAATCTAATCTGCTGATGTCATGATGGAATAACGGATGGTATACTTGGATGAATGTATTGCGGTCTACTTGTATTCATTCCGAGTCTCACGGAACGAATTTTCAAAGTGGTCGACCATTTTTTGAATCAACAATCGTTCATCATTTCCGTCGTTGTTACCACATTAGAATTATTCATCATCTTCAATGTCTATTTTTTTGTAATTTATTTTATTTAAGAATGACGATGCAAATTAAAATTATGCCCACATTGATTTTCTAAGAAGCCTTGGAAATAAAAATCGTGAAGTGGCAAAAAAAACTTGCGCCAGGAATTCTCAGCCGAAAATGGAGAGAAAAAATTAAAAGATGGCTCAAAAAATTGGTTCATTCCATAGAAACTGAATGAAATGACTTTCGGATCATTTGATGGGACTGAATTATTTTGACAAATTATGGAAAATGCGAGGTGGAGTGGCCGCCATGTTTAAAGCCCTCTACCGGCAGAGGGAGGAGGTGACTAGGCAGATAAAAAAAATATCTGCATTAGCGGCGTTATGTTACCCAGTTAACCGCGGATGTTTTTGAGACGTAAACAACCAATAATAATATTAATATTGAAAAGGACGTGGAATTATTAAAATAGTATTTTTGAAAGAAAAAGAAAAATTACGAACGACAGGGGAAATTAAAGCGGACCTGGCTACAGCAGACAAAAGAATGGTAACTAAACAACTTCAGAAGAAGGAGCTCGATCGATTAAGAAAAGAACATCAGTTGATAGAACCACGGGATTAATATTCGTAACAATATTAATTAATTCATAGCTAATTCGCCTGCTAATACATAACCACATCAAAATTCGCTTCGTGTGTCACTCCATTGTCGATGGATTGATCGAAATGAAAGAATTTTCTCGTCTTTAATTCAGTTCTCGAGCTTGAATCGAAAATGACTCATGTACCGGACCAGTGAAGATAAAATAATTTTTTTTGACGATCCATTCGAACTCCGTATTCATGACATCCTCAAGTATTTCGAGGGGGTATTATATTAGTCATGATACGGGTATCACGGAATGCAAAAGGTGGTTCCAAGCGATGGGATTCCAGAGGGAGTGGAACAATACAAGTCGGTTGGTGTGGACTTCCGTTTGTTAAAGAGGAGGACGAGTATGAGAAGGTTGTGTACACTCTGGGGAAACTTGGGATATGTCGAAGAACTAATTACCGCAGCTAACGCGAACTTTATGCGACGCGTAACGCGAAATTTACGATGCCCCGTTGCAAAGGTAATACGGGATGTTATCTAATGAGTTGATGGCAGCTTGAGGCATTTCTGCCGTTTTAATCGCTGTTTTACCCTCTACTTTGAGAAGCTGAAGAGCCTGCGCTAGGGTCTGGGGAGGGGGCAATGCGAGAGCGTAGAGATTCGGAGGGGTGGGGAGACGGGTCGAACGCGAATTGATGAAATTTTATTGTTACATCGGTTTTTCGTGGATATCTTCGAAGGTAAGGAAAATACGGAAATTTTGGTAGAAGGTTTTTTGTGGCAAAATTCAAGAGCTACAAAAAAGGTTCTCATGAAAATTCAGGTAGTGCTCTTGGATTTCGAGATTTTTGGTGAAAACTCAAGTGCCAGGACATTCTCGATTTCCTCAAATTCGATTTTTGTTGCGTATTTATAAATCAAATGGAGAACGAGCGAATTCGATCGAACCTCTTTATGGAAAAAGTTAAGAAGTCGCGCGATTCACAAGCATCGCACGACAATTCCAATTTTTTTTGTTAACATTTCCTTCGACGTACGAAAATTGTACCAATTACTGGGTCTCGGGGAGTTTCACGTGAGGGTGGAAGGAGGAGGGCACATCCTGCAATTGCGAAAAATACGGGACTCCATGCGATGCCATCCTTCCAAAAATTTTGTTCTCAAGAATTCGTTGGCACGCTTTTTGCAATATCCCCGAGGGCCTCGCCAAGGATAACATTCATGCCATCTGTTTCGCTCGGTTCCCACGCTTCCGCCGGCCCCGTCAAGTATTTCATTCCCTCTCCCGCTCTCATTCCCTCTCACCGCGGACATATACAAACGAGGAATTACTATTATTAGTGTACATCGCTGCAAGGGGTTACAACGGGCAAACACACAACGACAAACGAATACACACGAGTTGTGAAGATGGGAGGATAACTCTTCACTACATCGACAAGACCGCACCTCATGCTCCTCTATTTCCCTATTCAGTGCCCTCACCTTTATTGTTATGTGTACTGAACGGGGTTTATTGCATTCATACATAACTCATTAAAAAAAACTAGAGGTTCAATTAAATAAAAAAAAATCATTCAATTAAAAAAAAAATTGACATTTATTTTAATATTTGTTTAATTAAAAAAAAACATTTTCTTTTTTTAAACAAAATAAAATTAAAAATATTAATTTAAAAAATGTTATTTACATAATTTTTTTTAAAATAATTTTATTCAAAAAGTTTGAACAAAATTAGTTTATTAAAATTATTTTGAGGAGTGAAAAAAAATCGATTTTATTTAAAAAAAAAATGATTTTTTTTTAATTTTGAAAAAAAAAATTAATAAAAATTTTAGTTGGAAAATTAAAAGAAAAGATTAACAAACCTCATCAGTAATAATAGGTGCTTTGTCCATAATATTATCATTGACAGGACTCGGTGGTGAGACAGGGCTCGAGCTTGGGCTCACGTGAAATTTGGCTGATTCTTTAGTCGGTCTCTGAGGTGAGACCCTGGCCGGAAAGCTCAGGGTCTTGGTCCACTGTGACAAGCCCCTCACCATGACAAATCACTCCCAAAAAAAGAGTAATCAACAAGTGAATATTCACACTCAACCGAAACAAAAAAAAACACCCACTTAAAACTGGAGAAAAAGAAATCGGGGAAACGTCCAGTTGGAATTGAATTCCAAGAAAAGAAAAAAAAAATTACAAAAACAATGATAACACTGGGAGAAACTGCGGCTTCACGCTCCGACAACGCGTGTATCCGGTCGAAGTGATTGCATCGACTGAAGTATTGGGGGGGTTCGAGAATGATCTGACTCGAGAGAATAGGAATAAAATTTTTCCCCGAGTTAAAAATTTCCCCTAGCTCTGGGAGAGATGCGTCTCGCTCGGTTTGCTCTCACTGACTGAACCCGAATATGTACACTCGGGATCCAGCCACCAGTCAGGAGCCAGTTGTCGACCGAAAGAGAGAGAGAGAGCGAGGATTGGACTGTAGATCGCGGCGAAGAGATCCCCCACCCGGTGAGCCAGGCCACACGACTCTCTCGAGCCGTTCCATCAATCCTTGGATGTGTGGGTATACTTATTACTCACACCGAGTCACAGAACGATTGAGAGCTGAGTGGACAGTGAATAATAGGGCCAGGGAGGGGAATGGACTATTCTAAATTCCCGAGTTATGAATACAGTATTAAATTTAATTCAATTTGAGGGCTGTAATTTAATGAGAGCTGGAACTATTTCAAGAGGGGGAGAATTTAGTTTTTCTCGACGTCGCAAAAAAAAAGTAATTTTCTAAGGAGCGTCCTGAGAATTTTGGGTCCCTCTAGAAAAAATAAACTTAGAATTTTCCAGAGAAAAACAGCCGGAGACCCTGCCGGGAATTGAGCCCGGTACCGAGAAAGAATTTATCAGTTTGAAAAAGTGATTTTCGGAATATCTGTCTGGAGTATGGTCTCCGGATGTGTAAATTAATGGACTCCACATCAAATTCGATTATCTCACACCTCTAGACATTGGTTTGGCCGTACTAAATTATAATATTCAAGCAGACTAGGTCAGACTATTCTAGATAAATTTTTGTACACGGTTTGGAGTGAGAAAGTGGGATTATTATCGTACTAGTATGATATTTAACTCGTTTCCGCACGCAATTTAAACCATTAAATGAATATGAACACCATTGTACACCATGGGGCACCTTGTGGTGTACACACCAGCCGCGTCCCCGTCGCGAACCCTGGGTAACGCTAGCGCTGGTGAGGATTGCTATAACTTACCGCACGTTGATTTGAATGTAATGACAGCCAGTCGGCTGTCTGACCCAACAGGCCCAAATGCCGAAAAATCAAAGGCCCCCCTTTCCATTCTGCGGATTTTTACCAAAGTCCGCACTCTTTTGACGATATCTCAAGAACTATCGATCCTATCGACTCGGGGTTTGTTTCATTCGAAAGCTGAGCTCATTTCCCATCGATATAGGGTATTTCCAAGTTTTTAAACTGATTTATCGAACCGTTCTTAAAGTTTTTCTGAAATTCTTAACATTACCCAAATTTTTTTAGAGCACAGCCTTTTTTTTCAGAATTTTTACCTACTAGATACGAACGCGCGCTACGCGCGCGTATAATTACGTTTGTCGTGCTTTCACATGAATTTATATTTCGTTGGATTAGACCGATTTTTCAACCGATTTACCCTCAAAACGCATCTATAATATATATATGTATGTCTAAAGTATGTTTTGAGACCATTGCAACTTTTTGAGGTTAAATTAAAAAATGTGAACCTTAACCCCAAATGTAAACAGCGCTTCGCATGACCCGGGAGCACCACAAAAGTTGATATTCGCGGGTGGAAATCCACGAATCCCAACTGGCGCAATGCTGTAATATGCTGCCTGGTCGGGTAACGCAAAGTCGCGATGTTCGGTTGAAAAATGACGCTCATACCTCACTTGTCCTGTACATGCACTTTTTGAACACTTCTCGGTCCCTTCTGACCGTAGTTTTTATAAAAACATGAAAACTCCACTTTCGCGGATATGCTGTTGGGATCTTCACTGCACACTTTTTCGGCATTACAAGACGTTGTTAGGTCGAGGTCTAAGTGCGGGGACGGTCCCCGAAAGAGCCACCCGCTCATTTACTCAATGTTCAAGTTTTTCCGTTAAGTCCTCAAACTATCCCTTAGACAAACATATATATATCCGAATAACCTGGTGACAGAAAACGTTACATTGGATTTTTTTATAATGGATATCACTAGTTTTGACAAGGCCATCTTAAATCATGAGAAAAGTCGAAAAACTGTTCAATAAATATCCCCTAAAAATGAAGAAATTTTTCAACATCTGTACAACAAGTCCAATTGCGTTTATTCTCATGGGGTAATGAGCTACCCCGGTGTGGCCACTAAGGATTAAAAAGGACACTTTTTCCCACGACAATCGGAAAACGAAAAATACAGCTCTCGCTTGGCTCAGTTACAATTCCCCTCAGTCTTCATTCTCGAACAAAAATGTAATTCTTCAAGATATTAATTTAATCGCCGAGGCCGTCCCACTCGGATATCCTCAACAGGCCCCACCTAATGAAAACTGAGTGCATAATCATCAATCTCAATGCATGTACTTCTAAAATAACAGTCTAGAGGGGGAATTTTACGCCCCGATGGGGTTTGAAAGCCTTAAATTTTATTCCTACCAGCATATGCTGTTGCTTTTGGTGAACCATCTGGTGGGCATGAGCCCCACCGTAACAATCTCAATATTTCCACTTTCAATTCAATACCAAAAATTTTGTACACAATACAAAATCAATTGATACCAATTCCATTGAATCGAGGCGGACAAAATAATTTCTTCGAAACGAGAGGGGCAAAAATTGAGCTATAAATCTGGGACGATAAGTTGGTTGGAAATTGTCAAACTAAATCCGGGAAGGCCAATTCTCGAAATTACAGCACACGACCTCGACACACCTCTCAATGCCGTTCAACACATACCTAGACGTTACGGTACTCCAAGTGGAATTGGAGATTAAAGATGCTGAGGAGTCGGTGGTATCGCTGTTTATTGAGGTTTTCTGGGAGAAGTCAGGGACATTTTTAGATCTCTCACTGCGCACCTCGAACGATAAATTTGAATTGATTTTATTTACTGAGAAAAAAAAAGTACCGGCAATAGAGCGACAGAGCGATTAACGATGTCATGGAATTCTGTGAATTTTTTTTTTTATTGATCGCGGACGGAATATGACTCATTTCGGATTTTATCGCAGGCTCGGTAGGGGAAGCAGATATCGCACACGAGAAATTAATTGTGAATTAACCGGAAATATGGTCAACTCATGTCGGATTTAATTCAAATTCAATTTGGAGTGATTCGAGTCGGATTTGACAGGATTCAGCTCGGGTTTGACTTGATTCAAGTTGGATCCGACTTGATTCAAGTCGTGTTCGACTTGATTCGCGCCGCGTTTGACGTGATTCAAGTCGTACTCGCGTTGAATCAAGTTGTGCTCGACTTGATTCTAGTCTGATTTGAGTTGATTCAAGTTTGACTTGATTTGATTCAAGTCAGGTTTAACTTGATTTAAGTCAGGTTTGACTTGATTCAAGTCATCTTCGACTTGATTCGAGCCGTGTTTGACTTGATTTAAGTCTGATCTGACTTAATTCAAGTCTAGTTTGACTTGAGCCTGGTTTGATTTGAGTCAAGTTTGGCTTGACTTGGTTCAAGTCGAATTTGATTTGATTCAAGTCAGGTTTGACTTGATCTAAGTCAGGTTTGACATGATTCAAGTCAGGTTTGACTTGATTCAAGTCGTGTTTCACGAGATTCAAGTCGTCTTCGACTTGATTCAAGCCGTGTTTGACTTCATTCAAGTCTGGTTTGATTTGAGTCAAGTCGGGTTTTAAATGATTCAAGTCGGGTTTGACTTGACTCAAGTTAGACTTGATTCAAGCTTGGCCTGACGTCTTCAAGTTGGGTTTAATTTTATTCAAGTTGGGTGTGACTGAATTCAAGTCGTGTTTGACGAGATTTAATTCGTGTTAGTCGATTTTTTGGCATGAATGCCATACCACCCGGCAAAATCTAATTACTCTACCACAAAAAAAAAAAATTCCACCTGGACGCAAAAATAAGTTTCTTCTGCCAACAGCTTGGAAATTACTTTGAGATCTTTATGGCTCCTTTGAATATATTTATTCACGAAAAACACGTGAGTTTGACGAAATCTGCGGCGCACATTGAGCTACCATCTGAACAAAGAGATGGTTTTTAGTGTCACGTGGAAGAGATATAATGTGCGGTGCACCTGGAAAAGTTGAGGTATTTGGAAATACTTCATCTCTTCGTGCCGGCCCGAAGGAGGTTCAGAGAGAATGAGAAAGAGAAAGAAAGAGAGAGGGTCAGGGTGAAAGAGAGCACTGGGCGCAGCTGTCACGGCAGCTGCTGAGCCCTCACAATCTGGCCAGCTTCCCTCCGCCCCCACCGCTGTCAATATCTCACCTCTTTACACATCCCATGCTCTTTTTTTTCATCGCTCCTCTCCTTTATCCACCGTAGGGTGAAAGGTTCAGATACGAAACATTCGAGGGGCTCAATCCCTTTGAGTCACCGGTCGAAAAAAAAATTATAAATGAATGGAAGAAACAAATGTTAAGCTGCAAATATCTTCGCTTTTGCTGTGGATATTTTGTGAGTAATCTCCGGAAAATGTCACGCCACGGAAAATTTAATGGAAGCTGCGCAGTTGATGACGGATGGAGGTGAGAGAATACTAGTTTATTTCACTTGGCCCCAAACAATCGATATTGTAACCCCACTTCTCCTACTGATGTTGACTTTAATTGATCCAGGCAGTCTGTGTGAAACACAAGATAGATCCCAGAGTTGTCAAGTTGTTCAATAAAACTTCTGTAGCCATTATCAATAAACAAATGCTTTTCGCGCGCGTTCCGCGTGCGCAAAATCCCACTTCCCACACATTGTGACGAAAAATATCGTTTGATACTCGCGGTAAAAATCTTTTCAGGCTCGTCGGATTATACCACTCGCCTTCGGCTCGGGTTATCAACCTCCCACAGGCTCAAAATGACTCCCGCAACCGTATCGAAATGTACTATTTTATCACATTGTGCCGAAAAGTTCACTTTTCGGCACCTTATTTGTCTCAAAAATATTTTTTTGGCTCGTGGGATGATGTCGAGTATCGAATCCTATTTTTCGACGCAATGGGCGTGGACTGGGAATTTTCGCACGTGAAGCGTGCAGAAAATCCCACTTTACGCACAGTGTGTCAATATTATATTTCTCACCTAGGGAGGAAAAGTAGACAAGTCGTCCTTACGTGCAAAATTACGAGCCGAGACGATGGGAAGGGTTTGATACAATTTGATACAAGGGGTTGAATACAATTTTTCTGACAAAATGGACGAAAGTGAGCGTTTTTAACCGAGCGAAGCGAGGTTGGAATGCTAACTTTCGGTCCATGTAGGCAGAAAAAGTCTTTTTAGGCTCGTCGGATTATACCACTCGCCTTCGGCTCGGGTTATCGACCTCCCACAGGCTGAAAAAAACTCCCGCAACCGTATCGAAATGTACTATTTGATCCCATTGTGCCGAAAAGTTCACTTTTCGGCACCTTATTTGTCTCAAAAATATTTTTTGGCTCGTGGGATGATGTCGAGTATCGAATCCTATTTTTCGACGCAATGGGTGTGGACTGGGAATTTTCGCATGTGAAGCGTGCAGAAAATCCCACTTTACGCACAGTGTGTCAATATTATATTTCTCACCTAGGGAGGAAAAGTAGACAAGCCGTCCTCACGTGCAAAATTACGAGCCGAGACGATGGCGAGGGGAATGCAAGTCTGATTCTCGCTACGCTTGGTTAGAAACGCTCACTTTCGGTCCATGTAGGCTGAAAAGTAAATTTTCCTCACGGCGTGATAAAATAGTATATTGCTCCCGGCTCCGCGAAAGATACAATTTTCGGAACTTTATTAAAACCTCCATGTCACCCTATTTCCAGCAGTAACAGCTGATCTTCAAGTTTTAGTCGAAATACGACGAGCCACGAAACCGGAAAAAAACTCATCCTTCACGGCCTACTACACAAAATTAATCGCCCTCCATCGGCGCAATAGCAGACCCACTGCAACTCATACAGGAAATTAATACCCATCAATATTAATCCACTCCTCACTTCTTAATTACAGTCCAAGACGTAAAATACTAGTTCAGACTTTATTCAGACCATAAAATAATATATTACCCCGCGCGAAAGTGTCAGTAAACAGCTTTTCTATCACCAAGGAACGCGTCCTCATTGGCTTTGGTATTCTAATATTTATTCAGCCGTTTCGGTCATTTCCTTATCGGTCATTAGGAGGATTAGACAAAAGTAAAATAAAAAAATAAAAAAAGTGGTATACCTGGTGAAAATAACGTCATAGACTTACCCAATTCCGTTATCCATTAGATTCACGCATTCTTACACTCCTCACAAATGCCTCCTAATGACCGACTAAAATATCCGGACGAGACTGAATAAACATATAACGGTTAGAAGAATTAGAAAATGGATTTATCAATATTATCCTCGAATTGTTCACTCTAAAGTGGAAGAAGTCCCCATTTATTTCTCCACGTGTATTATTTCGGAAGGAAAACATTGATCAATGGAAATATCCACAGCAAACTTTCCTCGACAATCTGAAAATCAAATGGAGAGAAACAGTAAACAAATTTTACCGAGTGGCTCATTTGACAGTTATTGCGGGGGGAGGGAGTTATTATCGCGTATACGTACATTTTCTTTTCTTACGCCCAATATCAAATCGTCCGGGAAATACTATATAACCCAGATGGGGGCGGTAAAGCCAGTGAAAGCCTGCCCCACACGTGTTCAACTACTGCCAGAGATGCTTCATCCCTCATCCCTCATTGAGAAGAGCCTGTGCATGGCTTTTTATTTCTCGGCATCTAGGTATACGACCCATTGAATGTGGAATGTGCCGGTCAGCTGGCCCGCGTTGTAAAACTAAACTTCCTGTATCAGACGAGCATCTGCTCATCACCAGCAACACTTGTATATTCCATTTCTCCGTATTTTCTACTTTACATGTCACCGAGTGAAAGATCTTTTACGGAGGAATAGGGGCAATATTTTCAGTCGTGAATTAACTTTGTTAAACGTATGATTACCCTGCGGTTATTTTTATGTAAAAAAAAAATTTTTTTATCAAGAATTCTTGCGTTATTTAATTTTTTTCTCAGTTCAATCGTCGTATAAGTTACCCACAGAACCTCAGAAATCTAGTTTTTTTTTCTATTGTCTTGGGGTATTTTATGCGAAGGTTAGACTTTATCTCCCTTAAAAATTTTATATAACGAGACAGTGGGCGCGCTGACATGAGTGAAGATGATCGAAGCGACAGTAGTGCCAATATTTCACTCAATGTTCATGGAAAGCAAAAATTGAAAATTCGCGGGCAATGTATAGACCAATAAGGAATAAGTGTGACAGACTTTCGAGATATCGATATAATCGAGATTTTCGACTTGACTGTTCATCTTCAGAGCGCGCCAAGCGCTCTGAAGGTTAGACCAGATCTGATGTGCATAAACATCGATTATTTTAATAAATCGATAAAAAAAACAATCGATGATCGAATCTCGTCGACCGTGACGATAATACCGCATCAGCTCGTTTAGTATAACGGGAAATTCAATTAAAGGTCCGGGTGTAAAAATTAGTCACCTCCAAATTTCCGCGATTAATTACGCAGCAAATAATTATCAAATCGTCAGTAAACCTAATTTCGGACCTGGAGAAATTATGCACGGACGTAGGAAATTATGTTTTCTTACGATTTAATAATTATTTTTTTTGTCATTAGCCACGGGGGGATTTCCAGGTTATAAACTATTACACCCGGCCCTTAGGGCCCAGGTGTACTTCCAACCGAATGTTATCTAGATTGTTTTGTTTTGAATTTTTTATCTACAAGGCGTTTACCTGGAAGCTCATTTTTTGTAATAAATAGACCTCCAAGAATAATAATAGTATATTATGCAACGTGTGCGTTATGGTGTTTTTGGCCAGTGGGAGATTGTAACGCGAGCCGAAGGCGAATGTTTAATCCCACGAGCCAAAAAACACAAAATCCTCTTCTATTTTCAAAAAAAAAACAACTTTTTCCGCGGGCAAGTCATTGCAGAGCAATTGAAGACTCTCAGTATTTTAAAAAGATCATCTCGATTTGTTAACAATTCATACAAGTGATGCATTCCCCATGCAACGAAGCACCTAAAGATCAAGTGAAAGGAGGCTTCATCGTCTACACATTGGCAATTTTCCCGTATATTTATCGCGACGACTTCTCGTCGCGATGTGTGTCAATTCTCGAAGGAAGCCCTCACGCAAAAAACATATATGCAAATTATCAATAAAAAATATATTAAATATATATTAATATATTAAAAATAGTGAAAAAAAAATCAGTAATTATGATTAAAAAACGAAAGATGTAATCGACAAATGAAACAATAAATTATTAACAATATACTAGTTTTTAGTTTTGAATTATATATCATTATATCTGTATATTAACTATTATATTGTATATTATATCAACGGTGATATATATTATTAAGACAAATGTCTATGAAAATAATTATATTCGACTCGTATCACTTAAGACCGAAATATATCGCTGATATATGATATATAATATATTTATATTTATTAGAAATATATTATTATTTATTCGTGCATGTTTAAAAAAATTATTTTAATATATTACAATATAATATATTTTTTATATTAATTGTAATCGATATATATTTCGCATTGATATATTTTCGTACGCGAGAGCTTGCAATATTTTGAAAATCCTCAGAACGAGGCAATGACCCGCTGATCCTCAAAGGCCCTATTTCAATCCTCTTAAAAATAATATGTATAGCCACCTGAAATTCGTGATTCAGCCACATGCTCCTCAATCATGGCAACAAATACCTGAGATCATGAGGATCGTAAAGGCAGCTGGTGGCCAACAGCTGCCTCTACAAGTTCTCCAAAACTGCTCGGCCTTACAAATAAAAAATGAAATCATTTGAGGCCGGGGCAATTGATATTCAGTGGAGAGATCTCTTTTTGTCAAGGGCTACAATAATTACTGAATATTTTCAATGATTTTATTCCCACGAAGAAAATTCAATAATTAATTAATCACCAAATCAATTACCGTATTTTTTCGGTATTTTCTTTGTTCTTAATCTGTTGATTAAAAAAACATTTTCTAACGGCAAATAATCGGTAAAAAAATAGTAATTCGAATAAATAAACAAGGCAAAAGTCAATCATTGAGATTAAATTCTCAAAAATTGACTAAAAAATTACAAAAAATTTTTTTTAAATTTAACCACTCGTGCAAATTCCATTACTCAAAATACCAATCAATTACTCACCAACTGGGAGTGAACAAATCCGTGGTAAAGTTCAGCGGGAATATGCGCCGAGGATACACTAGACATATTGAGCACTCGATTTTTCACTGTCACGCCAAAATCCGAAAAAAAAAAGTGCCTTCCTCACAAGAAAACTCACATCCAATATTTCGCAACACTGATTTCACTCACAATCGGTCCGCTTCTTGCAGCACCATTCCCCTTGAACCAATTGAGGAGATGGCAATCGCGGGGAAAATCTGTCTTTACAAAAAACAAAAAAAAAAAAAATTGGGTGAGTAAAAAATTCAGTTTTCGCCAATTTAAAACGCGAAAAAAATCTAATCGAGTGACGTTGAATGATCCGAGTCGCGTACAGTACTCGCGCTTTTCTCGTCCTGGGCAAACTCTATAACTACCATGCAAGTGGGTACTGTGGATAAGTTGAATATGCTGTTGGGTAGCTTGAGGCCATACATAGAATGCATAGAGACTAAACTTACACACGTGCATGGATAAGGTGAGTAAGTTACAGAAGGCAGGTGGTAAAATGCGACAGGTGAACTGGAGATGTGTGAGTGTGAGGTCGTGTGGCGGAACACAGGAAGTGCCGGAGACAGACAGAGACAAAGTTGGGGAGAGCATTGGGAGGTCTGGGAGATGTTAGAGGGAGAGAGTGATGAGGGAACGGTAGGTAAATGAGGAGTGGAGAGGGGTGAGGGGCCAACTTGTATCCCGTCCCACCTTTTCTTTATTTTGTAATTTTTTTTTTTCCAGGCGTCACTGCGGCCACTTGCGGACGGAATAGTTGAGTCAATTCCGTTTTAACAGATGGAATCAAGTGAGTGCACTTGATAAATGGAGATTCGCGATGGGAGTGATGGCTTCCTTTGTTTTCAATCGGGTTCTTGCGAGTGACGATTGAATTTTCCGGTGGGAAATTTTTTTTCCCCCCCCCGGGTAAAACAGTCCGATTAGTTCCCACTCAGAAAGAATCAATCGGAATTAATGGTGTTTATGTCTTTTTCAATTCAATTCGGATTGACGGGTGGCGATTGGATTTGGAAAAATTATCGGAATTAATAGGTACAAATTGGGGATATAATATGGAAACGTTATCGCCCGATTACATTCTCAGAAAAATGGTGGTTGGGTCAGAGGTTATGGAAATAAGGCATCTCATCGGGTCCAAAATAGTTACCATTTGTTTCCGATAGATAACAGGTTCTGGGCGGCTATTCTCGAGTGGATCGGAAATATTTCCGTTAGCGGAAGTGGCTCCGCAGACTGAACGGGTGAGACCGAAATTGTTTTCGTAAACGGATTGCCAATCCGTGCTCGGATCTGTTCCGTTCACGGAAGTCAGTTTGAATCGGCATACGGATAAT
>JAPYZN010003942.1:0-11982 GCA_030522865.1 Psyttalia lounsburyi | reverse complement strand
GTCCTTTCAGCCCATAAAAAAAGATAGAATTTTTTCAGAATTTTCGGAGACATGAAAAAAAACAGGTGGCTGGATTGACAAAGAATGCCTCATATATGACACAATATCGATCGTTTTTAGATTGTGGGGCGTTGAGCAAGGAAATTATTCCATTTCTCAAAGACTATATATTGATTACTTCCAAATCAATAATTTTCTATCAACGTCACAAAAGATCTGAACGAAATAAGTCTGGCACTTGGGAACCTATGGCTGCCCCATTCCGTATACACCCATGTAACCGAGAATGAAAGAGGGGATCTGGTTACTACACGTCAACATTGGGGTATCTCTACACCACCTCCAGGAAGACACGAAGAAAAAGGGAATATCAGTGATTCTGACCTTTTTGATGAAAATTCCGTATTTCGACATCTCGAATCTTCGTTTTAAGATGAAGAAATTTATCCCAATTGGGAAGAATTTAATTTGCTACTCCCAGCTTCAGTCTGGGAGGTAATTAAGCCCGATGACACTTCAGACTGGATAGCGAGGAGATTGAAGGCGGAGATGTGGGTCAATCTAATCGCGAATTAATTCCACCTTAGATATAATATACCCTATGCTCTCATCGGGAACTGGTCCCCGGTGAAGACTCACGAAGGTGTCACAACTCATCCCCAGGTCCAAGCTAATTGCAAAAATAACAAATGTGGTAACGTATTCTTTGAAGCCAAACATCCAGGGACTGGAAGTATCGACCTGAAAATTCGAGCAAATGATACTTGAACAAAGCACATGATGATGTCAAGTGCCTTCTGAATAGTTTAGGGATAATTCGTGTTGGAGAGGCAACTGAAGCGGAGGCAGGTGAAATATCGAAAAGAGCTCCTCCGAGATAACATGGAATTTGGCGAATCTCTGCTATCTACGATACGACGAGGACATTATGATCGTCAAGCTAAAACGAAGCAAGCCCAACTCCTTGAAACGTCAAATAATGAATTCTCCAAATTGATCTCAGAATTTCTCAAACATGGTGTAACGCCTATTTATAATTGATGTGAATCGGTGGAACTATGACACTTACGGCTGTTGGGGCATAGTGAACGAGACACTTGAGTGTTAGCCCACGATTTTCGCGGAGCTCGTCATTGGAAACTCCAGGGAGGTTAATAGTGACGTATATTGGAAGTGCAAATTGGACAGTATACCCCATGAATTGAATTGAGAAAAAAAAAAGTGAAAAAATGCACAGGAATAATATCAAAGGACCCAGTTTTTATACTAAGATTTGAGAATAGAACGTAGACTTGGGATTTAGAGAGATTATCCGGTATTATTATGAAGATGAATATTATATAAAAATGTTTATAAGGTTTTCTACTCATAAAATGTCCTAAAATATTCATTTCTGAATTTAGGTTCTTTACATTTCGCCAAAGATTATTTTCAGATAGTATTATTATGTAATTGAATTTTATTTTAGAATTTGTGAATTATTATGATGTTTCCATCTTCCTTTATTCATATGCTTAAGAAAAGAAAGTACGTAAAACGCATTCTAAAAGGCTTTCAGTCTCAGTCTTGTAACAGTGAGGAGACAAACATCAGTTCATAATTTACTACACATGATAAAATATTATTGTTCATTGCTTATATACCGTATAAGTATGTTAATGACACTTTGTCTCTGTGATCATAAAGGTCATTCATTAGATTAAGCAGAAATAATTAAATTATCCAATAATATTGATAATCTAAATAATATTTGAATTTATATTGAATATTTCTAAATTGTGGAAATTGTTTTAATAATAATATTGCACGAAAGAAATTCGAAAGAATCATTTCGAGCACCTTTGTGTTGAAATATTTAACATTCAAATTCAATAATTTTTATAGGTCCGGATTCTTCTGATGAACATTTCATTTATGACACCTCTGCTTGTTACTGTCCTAGATGTCTGCTACAGGTCCACCTGACCGATTGCTTTGAAACTTGGTGGAATTATAGATTTTTATCTCCCGAATTCGATTCCGCAAACCGTTTTTGGGGGCAACAATTAGAACCCAAGATACACGTAAATTAAACATCGCTCTTTTCGATACCTCGAACCATGATGGAGACCTCGCGGTATGTTTGGTTCCAAAACACACTCCGGACTGCCGGTTTAAATTAATTTTGTTTGGTATTATAAATATACAGACAAGTGTCAGATGTACTCTGACAGCATTAAAATCGATATCGAAAGTAAATAAACCGCGTGATGTGTTCGTATTATGAAATTTAAATTGAATTTACTTCGAGGTGGACCTATACTAGACATTCACCCATTTTTTATTTTGCCACTAATTGTCTAAATTAGTGTATTATTCTCACAAATACAAAAATAATAAAAAGGGAAATTTTATAATTACAATGGAGTAATGATTTCCCAGTTTCTAAATCTGTAAACAGAATTTCCTGTTTTTGGTTTGATGAGGGCTCACAGTATAAATACAATACAAATAATTATTACCAACTAAAACGGTTCTGTGATATTTTGAAGATCACATGAGAAGTCTCATGATATTCATTGCTTTGTCACATTTACACTCCTTGTTTATTCATGATTTACATCGTTAATGTTTATTTATATTGTTAAGGAGTTTTTTTAGTAGAAAATTATTTAGGGCTACACTGAAAATATCTTATCGGTCTGAGGCACCTACTCATGTGCCAGCTGCTCCTAAACGGATATTATAAAAAAATGATTCAAAGGATAGATATTAATTGCTAAACTCCGAATGAATATTTTTCAGAGCTACTAGATGGTTTTCGCACCAATTGATATTAATCAAATTAACATTTGTTGATACCATCTGCTAACTATACGTTGTATGCGTTCTCCGAGGCCTATCTAAATTAGAAATAAATTAATTGAGCAATAAATATCAAACATTAAACTGGAAATTAATGATCTTTAGACTTCTTAACTAATTTTACTTCGTTTTATACAGATTAAAAAATACTTGGCCGTCTTACGTACCGACTATATGCCATATTAGAAAAACAATTAATTATAAATAAACTATGATTTTCTGAATTGAGACATGCATTCCTAAAATATGCTAAATGATTCTCACATGATCTAACTTGGTTTCATTGGAAAGTCGATTATTCACCTAATTATACATCTGGGCAAATTGATTAGAACCAGAGGAATAAGTAAATTGCGTCATTATCAGTTAACTGAAAGTCACTCTCCTTATCACCGAAAAATCGTGAGTCTCGACAGCAAATCATTCGATTTTCAATGGCAAATCACCGGCTTTTAAATCCCCCAAGTTCACTCGAAGGTCACGAGTGCCGGAAAATAATCGTAACTAGACAAACTTACCTAAATTTTTCGAACCTCCCCGGTTCCTGCTCGAATAAAGACGCGATATTGATTTTGGATCCAGTATTATTGAAGTATTCTTCCAACTCCTTCCACGCACTTTCCTCTGTTAATTTGACTTTTGGTTCCATTTCACCGGAATTGTACTTTTTTGGGAAATCGTGCCGGAGTAAGTCTCACGAATTTTTGTCCTCTAGTACGTCCTCCAAGAGGCAATATGACATTGTAGGGTTAGTGAACATCTATATATACATGTATATTGGCTCGTAGGCTACTCATCGCGGTGGGTACCCAGGTATCAACCCGAAACTGATAAGGAAGAGTGTTGACCTTTCCGATCGTTGCTACAATGTTCCGTCCTCAGTGCTGCCAGTAGTGTTTCCCGAAACCTAACAAAATGGATTGGAGAAGATTGGTTGGATGGAGGGCCGAGATGTCGGCATGCTGGAGTTAACCTCAAAATAGTGCCGCATATTACAAAAAAAAACAATACAACAAAAATGTTGTTAATTAAATTAAATTCACGTTTGTCTATCAAACTTCCATCTCCTGCGAGAACAATTGGACACTCGAGCAGTGCAGTGTCAACGAGGCAAAATGAAGCCGAGAGCGTTGACTATCCACCGATACAGGACATCAGTTTCAAGGGAAAGTTCAGAATGTGGCAGGAAATGAAACATGAAAACGTGAAGAAGGTCAATACCGTTGAAGAAAAAATGATTAAACTCAATATGCCAAAATACTGGGGATTTAAGACAATGATGTATATGGAAGGGAGAATTTTTTATAATGAACTGCCTCATGCTCAGTACATTACGAGGACACACGTTATTAGTGAGCCAAAGTTACCTGAGAGATATGACAATTTGATAGAGCCAGAATGCTTGGAGGCATTGACCAAGGAGATTAAGGGATTCTTCGAGGATGGAATCGCTTTTGAACTTGTCAGTAGAAAGTGAGTATGTTCTTCTCCTTCTTTTATTTTTATGGGACTGACTATTTCGTATTGGGGTCGTTAAGTGAGTATGTTCTTTCCTTGATTGCGCTGTTTGAATGAGTTTATCGAGTACACAACTCTGGATTAATTTGTTAGAAAAAAACAGGTAGTTTTTATTTGGTCATGAGTTTGTGCGAAATAGATTGAAATCAAAGGACGCCTGAAAAAATTAATAGAAAATGTTAGCGGATTCGTCAATAAATTTTATTAGAATTCTTCTCTTTGTTACGGATCGTACAGAGTTTCTATTGGATCTTTATTGAAAATTCTATCTGTGTTTGGTCAATTTCTAGTCAGAATTTTCCTATAAAAATTATCGAGCTAAAATTGTGTTTTTGTTCGCTGGATTGAGTTGTTTTGCGTTGACGAATCTAAGTGGAAGAATATGGTTGCTTCAGATTGTAATAAAAATCCTGTAGAAATCCTATAGCATTTCCATAGAATTCTAATAGAATTTTCTAGCGAATTCGTTATCATTTTCTAATTAGTATTTCCATACGGGGGGAGATTTCACTATTTTCATCACTAAAATTTCATACACAAGGAATGATTTATGAAAAATATAGCAATGGACGATCTTTATTGTGTCCTTTGGTACTACTAATATGATTTAGGTGAATTCACAAGAATCATCGAACAAAACTGTTATCTTTTGATTTACAACCGGATTATTGATGTTTTTTTCTCTTTGATACATCTATTTCCGACTGTTTCTCTTCGCTATTGTTCCAAGATAGAAACATGTTCGTGAAAGGATTTTTCTACAGAGTAAAGTAGTTACCGCGACTGGAGCTATATATATATATATATATATATATTGTAAAAAGCGGGGATTTTGTGTGGCACTCCTAAGCTCACTTGGGTGAACTAAAAAGTATGATCCTTAAGGCACGGATGGAGGATCTCGAGCTCCCTCCTGCCCTCCCCCGCAGATGTCCCCTGACAGCCATCATCTAGACATGGTGAATCGTGGGGATAGGTGCATCCACTGCTTAAATCTTCTAAAAAACAAAGCCTTGGATTTTTGTAAGGAAATGCGCCAAGTCAATTTTCTCCTCGTTACTTCATAATACACCGTTTGCATAGACAATTTGGAAAAAATCGAGAAATGGAAGAAAAGCACCAAGTCCGAAGAGCGAAGGAAAAAAGGAACATCAGTAGATGCAGGATCAACTTAGTTGGCGTGGCTTTCTTCCTATTATTCTAGACGTTACATATTAATCAAAAGATTTGTTCCCATCCTACGAACTGCGCCAAGTACGTTGGTGCTGCATTTTCTGAAGTTGTTTTTTCCTTCGCTCTTCAGACTTGCTGATTTCTTCCATTTCCCGATTTTTAAAAATTTTCTATGCAAACGGTATATTATAATGTAACGAGAAGAAAATTAATTTGGCGCATTTTATTACAAAAAAACACTAATTTTCGTTTTTAGTAGCTTTCACTCACATTTTTGAAAGAGTAAAAACATTTGACCTATGTTTCAAACAATCTTAGATGTTTCAATCACTCCGAAAAACACGTAGTTCAATCTTTTCTGAATAAATTTCTACATTAACGACCGGTTGCATTATCTGTATAAGGTTATCTAAATCGATTATTTTTGATAAAAATTATCTACAACATTTAATCGGTTCGCCGTCACTCACAAACCCTCGACAATGATAAATTCCATCGGAAAATAAGTAAAAAAAATTGATTATTTTGAAAGAACATTTCTGAAAAATACGGCGGAATTATTTTATTAGAGGGGATATAAATAATAAGTCATATTACTCCAGGATTCTCCATATCTAAGTGATGGCTGTCTGATGGCATCTGCCGGAGATTGGGTGGAGGATGTGCTGGCACCTCCATCCGGGCCTTAACTAGAAATATAACTAGGCTTAGGTTGCGTCTAAATACACGGTAAATGGTAATTTCCATACGGCCGCGGTACCATGTATTTAAGGCAATCTTTTTATCCTGGGCCCATATTTTCTGCCATATTCGTTCTGGACCGATTTCAGAATTGAGCGGAGATTTTTTCTGCGATTTCGAGACATTCTAGAGTTAGTTCAGACTTGAATTTCTGTCGAAATTCGATGAGCCTTTCTAAACTCTGAATATTAGATTTGAGGCTTCGGCGGCCATGATTAATGGCAGTTTTGACTTCCGAAGGGATGCCGCCGTTGGTTTCAGCATTGGCGCAATCCATCCGGAAGCCAAAACTGCCAAACTCCGAATAGTTTTCAGAGCGGAGAGATCAGTTTTAGGAGGTGCTGAACTCCCCCCCTCTCTTGCAGGGAATGAAAGTTGAGAGACAGTTTATTTTTGAGCCCTCGATGAGGGTAAACGGGGTTGCAAGGCGTACTTTCAAGTTTGAACAGTTTTCAGACTTGAGAGACAGTTTCTTTATGCACCCTGGAAGGGAGTCAAATGGGTTGTGAAGTGTACTCTGAAATCTGCAATTTTCAGGATTGGCAGACAATTTATTCCTGACCCGTGTGAGGGGGTAACACAGAATGCCAGGTCTACCAGAATTCAGAGTATGTCTGAAAATTCAAATAGAACCAGAATTTCGAGGAAAAAAATCCTGATAGGCACGGCCGGGATTCGTACGCGGCTTTCCTAGTTACGCGCCAGGTACTCTTCCAATTAAGTTAGGCGTACTTGAGTTCAGAGTACGGTTATCAACCCGTTTTAACTTCGTCCAAGGGGCCGAAGTAAATAAGTTCTCAATTCTAAAAAAAAATGTTCAGAGTTCAGAGTATGCCTAGCAATCCGTTTAGCTTCGTCCCTTAGCCTAGAAATAAACTGTTTCTCAACTCTGGAAACTGTTCAAAGTTCTGAGTACGCCTAACAACCAGTTGTACCCCTTCCAGAAGGCACGTATAGACTGTCTCTCAGTTCTGAAAACCGTGCAGAGTTCAGAGGACACCTAGACATGGGCGCATGGTAAAAAATAACCTTAGTCGTGTGTAAAGGGTACCGCCCTGATAAAACTGCTCGATTATTTCCGACTAGGAAAAACTAATCGAAATGGATCAGATGGATGAGGGGGGAGAATGGTGTTCCTATCCTAGCCCTTCAAGTTTCGATTGATCGCGTTTAATAGCAAATTGGCGAATTTCAGTGACCAACATTGGTCATTAAAGAAATTTCTGGTCATATTGAAACGGCTCGCTACATACCACCGGAGGGCAGATGGTCTGACCTTACCCCCGCAGGAGCACAATAGCCAATCGTTACACACACACACACACACACACACAAAATTTAACTATACCGAGAGGATATTTTTCGCGTCTCTATAGTCAGTTGATCGACATTCCTCATTACGAATGCATCAGAATCCAATTCAAGTCTAACTATTCCTTGTATGTTACTTGACCAATACTTCGCGCGAATAAATCGTTATTATAGTACTATTCGTTTGTACTGATTTCGTTTACTCTCGATTACAACACGAAATACCACAACATGATGTGACCAAAAAAATTACGGTTATTTTGCATCTCGAGATGCAAATGAGTAGTCATGAATTTAAGTGGCCAACTCTACATCAACCCAGTCTATCCTCTTTAGAAATACGTAAAAAATACGTAAAAAAATAGAAATGAATGGGAGACACAGTTGAGAACTCGCATCGCTTGATTACCATGATAAGTTTCAATCATGTTTGTGGCACGAGTGCTCATTATTCCATTATCAAAGTGAGTTGAAAAAATTTTGAAAAATTAAAAAAAAACGTTTGCTTGATTAATTATCTGTGTACGGAGTATTGGAAGACTGGGCATTTCATCCTGCCTTCCGCTATGTTGGCGTTGAATGGCTACCTTTTGCTGTGGTAATGATCCCTTTCTAATTTCTCCCTCTGTTCATTTTTTCAATTACTAATGTTTATTAAAAAGGTTATTTGATGATGTTCTAACTTTTTCTAGTTAAAAAAATATATAATTATAATTTTCGGAGATCTAGTTATTACGAAAAATCAGTTTCAAAATACATAGCTTTGTAGATAAAAAAATCAAATAAAAACAATATAAATAACCTCTGGAAGGGGGGTATACTCAGACCCTAAACCCGACTTAATTATCTGTTGCAATAAAAAAATGTAATTTTCGACACATTGAGATGTAAAATTATGTTCGTAACTTGTGAAGAAAGTGGTTTTTTGCAATACCTGCCCAAAAAGTTCACTTTTCGGTACCGGTTTTCGTGCGTAAAGTGGTACTTTTCCGCACAGTGTGCGTACAAGTCAAAAATCGTGCGTAAAGTGAAACTCGTGCGTAAAGCGAAGCTTGGCTTTTCCGCACTCCGCACACATTCCGCACTCCGCACACAAAAAAACCACTTTGCCCTCAAGCCTCCCCTCAAAGCGAATTTTGGCAGGTATTGCAAAAAATTAGGTGTGCAACACGTGCGGATCGCCTTTTTCGCCTCGTGCGAAAAAGTGCTACTTTACGCACTAGTTGCACAATATACTATTTGACCATTGAAAAAACCACTTTGTTTCACTTGTTACGAAATATACTATACTACATTACTAACATAACATTAAATTATTTCTAACATTACGTCTTAGTTATTAAATACTCCAATATGGATTTTGCTCCCAAAATATGTTCGTTTTCACAAAACCAGGAAATAGTTTTTCGTTGTGGCTATCGATTAGTAGGCAACAAGAAGTTAATTCTAACATGAAATTGTAATAATGATACGATAAACTCCTTACAACTTAAGGAGATATTGCTCATTATTCATACATTGTATTTATTCATATTTACTCTTCATCCTGAAAAGGGAGCGAATCTATTCTAGTGTGAATGATCTGTCTCTTCCACCAAATATTTAGTTACTATTGAAAGTAGATTAATAATTAATTAATTATTCATGTGAAAAACGTTAGATTTAAATCCAACAATTATTTTTTTTGGTAATGTTCCACTAACGATTTTGCTCGCTCGAAGAAGATTTCTTTGAATACGTATTTGTCTTTCCTGTCAATGTAGAGGTGTCCTGATTTATCACAACTAAGTCATCAGTCAAACAAACATTTCGATAATTCAACTACCTATCTACCCATGGAATTTCTTCTTTCCAGCTGGGAACAAGAGGTCTCGGATGACATACTGAAGAACCCCACGATAAAAGAGGACTTGCTGTGTGAGGCTGTAGGGAAACAAACAAACCGCATTCTGGCATCATTTCTAGCCAGTCGCTATCCCCACCTCCTTACAGCTCAAGTCGATTACGATCCTCGAATAGAAGCCTTCTGGTTTGCTGGTGGTATTGAGATTGGCAAGAACATAATCAACGGGAGGAAAGCAAAGCGCTGGGACGATGTACTTGACGAACCAGCAGACAAACCCTTCCAATATTTAGGGAACCCATCACTCCAGCTTAGATATAAGTTACCCTTGAAAGAAATCCTCCCACTATCAGAGTGTGAAAATCCCAGTTTCGATATTCCCACGGTTAAAAATGATCCCAGAACATTGGGCCACTGTGTGAAACGAAGACATGCCACGAATATTCCCGGATTCTGGCCAGGGGATCCCAACGAATTTGGACTGATATCTTATCACAAACGTGGATTTTTGATGGGGAGAAATTTTAATGATGAAGTAGACGCTTTGAAGACTCAGGCTATCTATGCTAATTGGGGATGGCTGCTTGGGCAAGCTGGTCATCTAGGTGAGTATCAATATTTTTATGGCTGTTTCGTGGCAATTTTTTTCGTTCCATGCTTTTTTTCTATTCATGCTGGGTTTTTCGTCACATGTACGAAAAAATTTAATAGAAAATTCTAACTACATATTTCATATATTTTTGATATGATTATTCTATTGCAAAGTTTTTTATTGAAAATGCTTCGTTAAAATTTCCGAAGTTCCTTTCACTCTCGTTTTTTTTCTCGTTTTATCGATACAAGTCTTTCAAAAACTTGGAAAATTTCAGCGTAAGAAATTCTGTGGAAGGATTTCATTAATTTTTCCCGCAGAATATTGTCTATTGAACATTCTAATAGAGACGGCCAAAAACTAATAAATAGTTCAAGCGAAATCAATGAAGTTGTCTTGCGAATTAGCTAAGATTTTTTTATCAATTTTTTTCATACGTACCGTCACTGTCCCCGTTAGTGCCGCTGTGCCGTTTTTAATGAATATCACTGAAGAATTTATGAAGCAGTATAAGCCAATAGTCTAAGTGCAGTACTTTATATACTGCAATTCAGAGTAAAAATAATCGTAATCGGATTTTCAATAAATGATAAAGTGTCTGGGGTGCACCGACGGGGTGGCACTTGCTAGAACAGCTCTCTATTGGCCATGCTCCGGTTTCTGCCACACGTATCTGACAGCAATCTAACCTAGCACAAGTTTCACCAGTACTTTCCTAGTATAGTGGTATAATGTAGACATAACTTTTCTGTTTATTTCCAATTCTAATCATGATTCATTATCATTCTGACTGTTATTATTCGATGATATCCTGTTAAATTTGCTTTTCACGCGTGGCATTAACTGGTCCCGACGGGTGACATCAACTAGAACATAGTGTTTTGCAAGTGGCAGAAATTGACATAAACCAAATTTTTTCTAACTAAGTAGTATTAATTCTGTTAGCCACTTATTTCAAGCAATGAAACTCCTAAATGTTTAAAATACTGCAAACTGACTACTCCTTAGCTTAAATTTATCGGTTGTTACGATAATATAGGCATTTCATCCTTCGGGAAGACCTGCAAAAGCCCCGGCTGGCAGTATCGGGGACATTGACAATTATAAAAAAAAAATTGATTTCAAAATTGAGTGCGACTGATCAGATTTACGCTTCCAGATTTGCAATTTCATGCATATGCACTGGTTATGTATGACTTCATCTCTGTTACCGCCATTATAATTGAATGCATCCATGTTTTGTCAGGTTTTTCAACGTACAATGACATCACCTATCCCCTAGTAAATCAAGCTGTCATCACAAATGGTCAATGGTGGTCGTTTTGTGTCTACCAATTAAATACAATGCTCGTTAACACTTGGTACAATGACATAAATCCGAAAAGAAATATTCTATGGATGACTGAACCCATGAAGCTTTATGAAACAATAGAGAATGGAAAACTCGTTGGTGTGAATGACGATGTAGTCAAAACGTTGATCAAATTTTACGCCAATACACCAGAAGAAAGAAAAGGAGTTGATATGAAGCCATACTTGGGAAAGGATGAGAAATTGATTGCCGATATCAAACACGATGAAAGAAGGAATTTCGTTGAGAATTGTTACAAGATGCTCATGTCCAACAGACCTCGTCACATGTAAGTCTATTATTCCACTATTATTATTATTACTAGTCCATTATTATTGTTCGACAAAATTCATTAAGGAACTGAAAATATGATTCCATTCTATGACAACAGACATAATACAATCGCAAGTTGGGAATCAATTTTAATTTTCACTAGATTATCTTCTGTAAATAAAAAAATGTTTAAATACAGAAAATTAAGAACATTTTCGAATGGCGTTTTTGAGAAATATGGAGAAATAAATGAGTAGAGGGTAAGTGAAGAAGTGGGTAATTACCATGGCAAATGGCGTCCAACCGACGTTAACGTGGGCAAGGGGGGGGGGGGGG
>JAPYZN010003939.1:0-11378 GCA_030522865.1 Psyttalia lounsburyi | reverse complement strand
AATTTCAACATCACACACGCCTCACCCCTTCAAGTATCAAATTTATCTAATGGATTTATAATCCGCGAAATGAACATTAATTTCAATATACGTGCGGAAGTCATTTAGTTATATTTCTTTTCAATTTTGAAAAAAGAAGATTTGAAATTCGCGCCCGTTCCCCTTCGAGTTCGACTTCCAGAGCCTTCGATTCGACTTTCATGAAATCGATTAGCATTCCAGTTTTCATTCGAGTGCGATTCGAGTGCTCATTCGAGACTCCCGAGTCGTCTCTCTTATTATATAGGACAATTTTGAAAAAAGAAGATTTGAAATTGGCGCCCGTTTCCCTTCGGGTTCGACTTCCTGAGCCTTCGATTCGACTATCATGAAAACAATTAGCATTCGAGTTTTCATTCGAGTGCCATTCGAGTGCTCATTCGAGACTCCCGAGTCCTCTCTCTTATTATATAGGAACAATTTTGAAAAAAGAAGATTTGGCCCGTTTCCCTTCGAGTTCGACTTCCAGAGCCTTCGATTCGACTTTCATGAAATCGATTAGCATTCGAGTTTTCATTCGAGTGCTCATTCGAGACTCCTGAGGCCTCTCTCTTATTATATAGGATAGGATAGAATAGGATAGGATAGGATAAAAACACATATGGACCAACGGTAGTGGCCGTGCGGTTAGAGTGCTAGACTGGCACGCCGATGACCCGGGTTCGCTTCCCGTCACCGGCAGTCAAAATTTGTAAAAATATGTAGCACTCTGATTTCACGATTCACTGCCGAGCGGTAGTCTCGTAAAAGGGACGACTGCACTTGGCCAAGGTCTTCCCCTCAGGGTGAGGTTTCTCCTCGGTCCCTGGTGAATGCGGTACAGCGGGCTCGGGGGGTGGGAAGGGTAAATACGTAAAATCCCGAAAGTGTATACGTGAGGACAGGAAATTTTTAAAAGAGAATAAAAACACATGAACTCACCCTCAATACTCCATCTCCGAAGTATCAAAAAATCATCGAATACATTTGAAGCCAGCTCAGGATAGACCGCCAACAGTTTGTCTTCTCACTCACAAAACTATATCCACTAAAAGTCACAATTTATATATCCCTCCAGCCAACGAAAATTCATTCACCAACTGTTTAAGTATTGGTTTATCATAAACTCGATAAATATATCTGTCTGCAGGTACTCGTATGTCCTGGTTTCGATTAAGTGTTGAGTAATTAATTTTTTTTTTTAGCGTAGAATATATATGTGCGTGAGCTTATGTGATTTGTGATTTCATTAAACCCTATTTAATCATCGAGGATGCAACAATTGGCGTTGTAACACTGGCATCCTCCTTCATAACAAACAATTCTATGTTGATGTACTTTTTAATAATTAATATAATCGGTGACCCAGGCACTATTGCGCTGTCGAAGGTAGATGTTTGAAGGTACTTGTAGGTACGAGGTATATTGATTCAAGGTAGAAGGTAATGTACGTTATTTTCCAACGTTGTAGTTGTTGTTATCTAGCGTAACTATATACTTTGTTTCTCTGTTTTTCATTTATTTTTTTTGTAATGAATAAAAAGGGAGAAAACGTTTGTCTCACGCTTGGGAGTGATTGGAGATTGATTTGGGGGGGGATCCCTCTTTGGAATCCGATCTATGCAAGGTCAGAAGTCTTTATCACCTCCTCGAGTTTCCCCACTGAGCCACATTGCCTTCAGTCGTTGTGACCGGTAATGGATTTAGTGGGAGACGATTCAACACCATCTGAAATCAGACAATTATAGCGGTAAGTATGAGAATGAAGGAAACAATTTGGTGGTCGGATAAAATCGGAAAATTTGACCTCATTCACCTCGACTAATATCCAAAATATATTTTACTCAGAGATGTTATTAGTGTTATATTTTTGACGCTTGTGAAGGTTGAAATCCATATTTGGTTCATGCAGGGGTCAAAAGTGGCATGTCTAACTCTCATAAAGACCAACACTTTTCATGACTGATGGTAATCGGGCTTGGAATCAGACATTTGAACCCTGTGAGCGTCAATGTCTCGCACATCAGATGTTTACAATGCTCAAAATTCAATGTAAACACACACGCACAAAATAGCTTGAAAGGAAATAGTATATTTCGTAACGAGTGAAAAAAAATGGTTTTTGGTGAGTGGGATGTTTATATCACGAGCCGGAGGCGAGTGATATAATCCCACGAGTCAAAAAGCACTTTTCCGACACAGCGTGATGAAAAGTTACTTTTCCGACACAGCGTGATGAAATACTATATTTCGTAACAAGTGAAAAAAAATGGTTTTTGGCGAGTCAGAGGTTTATATCACTCGCCTTCGGCTCGTGATATAATCCCACGAGTCAAAAACCACTTTTCACTCGACGCAAAGCGGAGAGAGACTGAAAAGTTACTCTTTCGACACAGCGTGATGAAAAAAAAATTAAGGGAGCGATTAAAATTTTTGTGACGTTAGAAAAGCACTCAGAATTCCCAATTCAGTGTTCCCGTTGGCCTCTTACAACAATAAAGAAACATTTGATGACATCATTTGTACGTGACTCAATAAATAATAAATTCAATGCAACACCAAAACAGAAATTGTTTTCCGAATCAGAATTTCGTCAGTAGTCGAGTTCAAAAAATACTCATGATTCACCATTATTTTTCCTTTCACCTATCGCCAACGAAAAATGATGACGTACAGTCTTATTCACATATTTGTGTACGCTCATCGGACCTCGGTTATGCCCACAAACGTGAACGTACGTGGCAGTATTTTTCCCTTGTTATTTATTTCATTTTTTTTTTTTCCAATTTATTATTGAGCGGCCATTGTGAGAGTCATTCAGCCGTTGACGAGTATCGTTGCGTCACTGGGACGGGAATTTACGGTAGGTATGTTTGAGGAAAAGAATGCCATTACGAGTGAACGACAACTCTCAAAATGAAGATGTGAGTGAAAATATGAATATCGTTTGGTTGAGGTTAGTAGAGGCGAACACGAGTGGAATTTTTACGCCTGAACAACAGATGATAAGCGAACGATTTAAAAAATCTTAGATAACTATTTTCATTGTCGCGATAAAATAATTGAAGATGATTATTGTAATTGCGTGGGTTGTTAATTGAAATTCCTCGAATTTTTGGGTGAGAAAAAAAGAGTTGATGATTTATTGGGGACATTAAGTGTCACTTGGCAATTTGATCAATGACTCATTCACCTAAATCTCTCATTTCCACTTGACAGCCGCTATTTACATGAAATTTGCATGGACAATTTGGTGTTTATATACTCAAGAGGAGTCTCTCTTCCTCGATAACGTATTTACACACAGAAATAGACTGACCTATCTCAAGCAGTGCTACCACTTCCGTTGAGAGTGACCCCCCCTCGTGCATCAACGCTGGCAATGAATATTTACGCACACACCAACTTAAAATAGTTAATTTAAAAATCATGACAATCGCCGAGAAGTGAATTCATTGACAAACATCCAAAGTGATATTTTCAGACGATGAGCAAAAATGAAAGAGATTTTTAGCTATCAAATAAATAAATTGAGCGTCAAAAAAATTGATCTAATGCCTCGAATGTTCTTATGAATGAAAGAAGGTCAATTGAATTTAATTCTGCAAACAAAAAGTTGGAAATTGTATCACTTGCAACATTCAGCAAACAAAAGTTGGAACTTGTATCACTTGCAATATTAATTTCACTCCAGAAGTATGAAAAAAAAAAAATGAATCAAAGAATAGATAATAGATTTCACGTACCCTGAAACGTGTAATGACAATGATAATGACAAAATAATACCAGCAATTCTCCCACCACCATTATTTAAACATTTTAATCATAACGACCACTGTCATAAGTATGACGTAATATGGCAATTTAAAGTGCGATAGTAGGCCATTCATGCCGGCGTGAGCCGGCCATAAATGACCACGATGCGTTACCATCTTGCACTCCTCCACACCTCATTCGTGAATACAACCACAAGTGTAACATCCCCCTCACATGTGCACAAGTCAAGCGTGAAGCCATGATACATATATCCAACAACTCCCGAGGGGAGAGCGGGGGAAATAGAATATTCTCATTTATCGTCAGTTGGACAGACTCGACGAGAGCTGACGACCCGTAAACGACAGTGTCTCGTGCCACATTGTTACATGTTTCAGGGGTATTCAAATAATTTTACCGTCCATTATTCCACTCAATCAATTACAAGGAGCGTATATTTTCAAAAAAAAATAAAGTAAGTGGAATTTTTCCGTTGCAGCAGTAAATGTTGACCCAATAATCTATAAATCTGCCAGATCTCGAGAATAATAATCAATTGAAAAATTAGCCAAGGTATTTTTACACGCGCAATTAATTAAAAAAAAAAATACCTGAATTAAATGAATTTCTAATTTTCAAACGGAGCTCCAAACGTAAAAAAATATTATCAACTTATTTCCAAGTTTCTGACTGATATTTAAACCTCAGAAAATCGAAAACACCTGCATTCCTGATCCTTCCCATTCCCCGTAAACTCTCTCGCCACCACCACTGCCAACAATTCCGAACGGTTAGTAGCACAAACCCGAGGTGGGGAAAGCTCTCCTGTACATGTGCTTGTATGAAGTGCAGCCTGCGGCGGTCGGACGACGCATTGACGCGCAGAAATACCGATTCTACTGTCCCCACCGAAAACATCGTCCCCAATACAACGATACGGTTTCAGTCCACCCTCTCATATCATTCTTTTTCAAAACTGGTCTTGGCATTTTTTTTTCCTTTTTCATTTTATCTCTCTCACTCTCCCTCCCTCTCCCCCCCCCCCACCTCCCTCGTTCTCTCTCATTCTCTCTCTGTCTCCCGCATTATAGCATCTCGCGCCGCGCAGACTCACTGGGTATGTAGGCTTCAGTGCAGTACGTGTGGGCTAAAAATGATGCGACCACTGACGTCACCAGTCTCAATGGTTCATATTAATTAAGAGGATGATGCATCGAGTGCAGTGGAGAATTGAAGACACGAGGAAATGAGGAGCTTTTGAGTTTTTCCCATTTGGTAGTGAGCTAAAAAAAAAACTACGACGCAATGTTTCATTGGGGATAATAGCGAGCGTAGTCTGCCGGGCAAATAGTTATTGACCTTTATCGCTAGTGACCTCCTGGTTGTGTTGATGCAGGCGAAGAATGTGGGACTGGCGCGCAGGCGTGTGCAACGAGTTGTCTGGCCAAGAGTGAGAGTCAAATGTTGAGGGTGGGAGGTAGTTGGAGGGAAATGTCAATAAACATTATTTCTAAAAAAGAATTATTCTTTCGAGTTTTGAGGATTCTCCAGTGGGTGGTGAAATTACTCACGTGAGAATTGTCAAGTTGACATAGAAAATTTCAATTGGAGTCTTGAAAGTCTCATGTTGAGATTTGAAGAGTATAGAAATAGAGATGTATGCGTAATTTCAGATTTTTTTTAAATTTATTTCACGGGTGATAAAAAAAATTTGAAGAAATCGTTGTCTTGGCGTCCTCAGAAACACTCCAGTACCAGGTAAATAGGAAAAATATCATCGATACGCATTAAAACAGTACCTGGCACCGTGAATGTGCTAAAACTGTCTGTAAAATCGGAGAAAGTCGCCGGTAAAATGATGTCGGTTATGAAAATATTCACATTCAAGACTCACGGAATCCACAGGATTTCATTTACATTCAGCAGTTGGCGAAACCACTAATTGCCACAATTAAATATGTAGTACTAAATTGTTGGTAAATACAAACGCGTTTGAAATGAGGAAAAATGTCACTTTCCCCATTACTATTTACAATTGTATTTATCTCCTCCAAAGTAAGTCCACGGAAACTGATAAAACGATAATAAAATATAATAATAATAATAATACATGGAATAATCGTCAAAAGAGAATTTGTTTTCCAATGATTATGTGTTTAAAATTTTTTCTTTTCATTCCAAGGACGGATAATGTACGAAATTTGATGAATGTTATCCCAGCGTTATTCACCCTCAATTGAATATTCATCGAATTTTTTTTGCCTAGGTGCATCGACCACAATTGCAGCATAAAAAAAAAATTCCCTGGAATATTCATCAGCCTAAGCGCAAAAATCATTCGTACGTCCTAATTTGAATTTCTTTAAGCCCCGTCTGCAGTTTCAATTGCAGCCAATTGCATACAGACGATGAGTGAAAAAGAAACCAGATCACACACAACATGTGCACACGGTTTTTCATTCGCAAAAATAATTTTCTAGGTGATCGGCCGGGTGAAGGTATAATTAGATCGATTGTCTTCCGAATGTTATTTAAAGGTGAACTTTGAGAATTTAATTACGTGATTTTTAGGGTGTTTATTGGGTGAGGACGGTGTCCGTGAGACTGGTTTTTTAGTTAATTTATTGTTTAGGAAAAAATTGGTAGACGGAGAGAAGGGTTCAGTAAAAATGGCCATGGCGTTATATAATCCCGTAGTATTTAGGCATCCGTAACATTTGTTGACTGCTTAGTAATAGTATATTTCGCACCTAGGGAGGAAAAGTAGACAAGTCGTCCTCACGCGCAAAATTACGACCCGAGCCGCAGGCGAGGGTTGTAAGCACGTGAGGATTGCTTGTCTGATTTTCCGTCCGACGGTTGAATACGAGTTTTCTGCCCGAATGGACCGAAAGTGAGCGTTTTTAACCGAGCGAAGCGAGGTTAGAATGCTCACTTTCGGTCCCTGTAGGCAGAAAAAGTTATCATGGGGTACGATAAAAATTAGCCAACCGGTCAGTATAAGTTGTTGACTCCTTAATAAAAGTTTTCAATTATGTATAACTTTTGTTGCCTACTTAATAAAAGTTTCCGTTGAAAAATTTCCCAACTTGTCAGCAAAATTTGTTTACCCCTCGTCAAAAATATCACACGATTACCAAAGGAACCGGTGATTTTTACAAAAAAAATCTCCGTGTATTATAATCGAAAGTGGAAATTAATTGGCGGGAAAAATCAAAATGAATTTAAAAATTATATTGTAAAGCTGAGGACTATCAATTCTTGAATCGTCGTAAGAACCGTCGGCCTTGGAATACCAGAACAATAACAAGCGCAGGATCAAGAGTGCTCTCCTTACTATTCCCCGTAATACGCTCGGTGGCGTTAAGGGGTCAAACCGGATTCCTCCGATAAAATGCCGATAAAGTAGAGAATGTCTCGTTTTACAAGTCTCATTCTCTGGTGTCTGCTGAACTAGCGCATAAATCGTGAGCCTTCCTTTAGTTTGCCAGGAATTTGCCTCGCGGAGTTGCCTCAATTTCTTATCGACCCGACAATTATAAAGTCCCCATAATATTCACGGCTGCAATGATCATTTTTTTTTTTTCACGGCCCGCCGGACAATTGCGGACTGTGAGGAAGAATAGTTGGCGGGATTTGCTTGTATTTTACGCGATTTGTTTTGCGAGGTAGCGAGGAGTCATGATAATCAGAGGTCGTCGGGTCATCGGAATTGTTTCAAATTCACCACTCATCAATGAATCAATATTGAGCTGATGAGAAAGTGAAACACCCATTTTTGACCTGATAAAATTCGTCTCAAGTTTTTCAAATCACTTTGAGAATATAAAAACTAGAATAGTATATTTCGTAACAAGTGAAAAAAAATGGCTTTTGGTGAGTGGGAGGTTCATATCACGAGCCGAAGGCGAGTGATATCATCCCACGAGTCCAAAAACACTTTTTTCACGTGTTACGAACTTAATTTTCCATCTCAATGTATCGAAAAAGTACTTTTTCATCACGCTGTGTCGGAAAAGTACTTTTTCGACGCATTGAGATGGAAAATTACGTTCGTAACACGTGAAAAATGTGGTTTTGGACTCGTGAGATGATATCACTCGCCTTCGGCTCGTGGTACAAATCTCCCACTCGCCAAAAACTATTTTTTTTCACTTGTTACGAAATATACTATTTCGACACATTGAGATGAAAAATTATGTTCGTAACTCGTGAAAAAAGTGGTTTTTCGGCTCGTGATATAAACCTCCCACTCGCCAAAAACTATTTGTTTTCACTTGTTACGAAATATACTATTCAGTCACTCGACGCAAAGCGGGAGTGACTGAAAAGTTACTTTTCCGACACAGCGTGATGAAATAGTATATTTCGTAACAAGTGAAAACAAATGGTATTTGGCGAGTGGGAGATTTGTATCACGAGCCGAAGGCGAGTGATATCATCTCACGAGTCCAAAATCACTTTTTTCACGTGTTACGAACGTAATTTTCCATCTCAATGTGTCGAAAAAACACTTTTCAGACACAGCGTGATGAAAAAAATATTTGTGGAATAAAAATAAAATCATGGTAACTCCAGAATTAACTAGACTCTACCATACCTGTTGTGGACTCCCAAAAATTATTTAGATAGTATAAGAAACTGGGGATAATCATATCTGAGCTCAACCAGAAAAACAGAATGACTCACATCTCTCGAAATCGATTGGAGAGGAAGAAAAACATTCGACCAAAGGGGGGATTGAGATTCTAATGAAGACGTTCTCTATGCCTCTCTCTTTTCTCTGTCACTTGAGCACACAAAGTGAAATTTAACGATTTCTTTTATTTATTTTGAGGGTATTGTTTCGAGTTTAAAATGGCTCCTGACTCGCCGCAATTGTATCCTGTCGCGAAGATACAAAATATAAGATTCCGGGTATCTGATTGAATATCAAATGTCTCCAGGGAACTGATAATTCCCCAAATGCCCAGTGACCTTAGCTTCTCGAATTTCCAATGATGAATGGCGGTATTTGTGTTTCGTATTTGACCTTCTTACCTCCTCAGAAAAAAATCCCTCACATTTTTAATGGATTTTTCTTCTACTGTTATTTCCATATTCACAATAATTTCCCATCTTGCCCACAACAAAATTAACTAGAAAAAACTGAAACGTTCCCTACCGTCCCCAAAAATCCTCGCAGCGACAATAACAACCCCCACACCCCAGAAAATCCCCTCCCTCTAACCCAGACCCTCGTCACAAGATGTCCTCTCCCCAACGACGCAAAATCGCCCTTCCTTGGGCTATACATCGCAAAAAAAAAAGCGTTGAAAAAAAATTTTTAAAACTGAAAATACTCACCAAAAGTGGGTGCCTCGCTGCTCCCCCCGGCGTGATCCCACCTCCTCGGGATCCACACACCGAAAACCCACAAAAACAACAAAAAAAAAAACTCCACCAAAAAAAAAAAAAAAAAACAAAAACAAAGCCCGGAGAAACGTAAATCCTCAGCACATGAGCCTTCCGAGCATTTGTATATACATTAACGTGCGTTGACTCGATGAAACGTGCGATAATACCGATATCTCACTCGAATATTCCACCGTTTTTACATCTGTCTCACTCGTTTTCACGCTTTTCATTCCCCGGGGGTCTTCACACACACACAACACGAGCCATTGAAAACACACGCAAGCGCAGTGCTCACACACACACACTCAGAGGCCTCACCACCCCTCCCCCTCCGCAGACACGAGAGAGGCGATACACACACGATTTAATGAATATTTGACGGTTCTGTGTACACACAAACGTAAATTTTCACTCCTGATTATTTCCTTCCCGCACGTTTTTGGAGGATAACTCGGTGAACAATTTCTCGGCTGAGGCTCTTGACGACTGTCCCCGGTAAGTGGTCTTGTTTTTTCGTTGGTCGTCGGTGGAGGTTAATTCGTCGAGGAGTTAAACAAATTGCTCGGACATTCGACTTTACGCTGGGACTCAGCATCCGCCAACCGCGGAGAGTGCAAGCGCGCGACTGCGGCGCTCGATTCGCTGGCGAGCGGCCGGTGTCGAGGTTAGGAGGACTGACGGCGCGGCAGCACTGACGGCTGGCCGGAGGGCGCGGGGGGGGGGGGGGGGGGGGGGGGGGGGGGGGGGGGGGGGGGGGGGGGGGGGGGGGGGGGGGGGGCAAATTGTCGGGGACCACCGGGTTGTTATGTGGAGTTTTGCAGAGATTTTGGGTTAATGTGTGAATTTTTAGGGAATAAAGATAAATTTTGGGAATAGGCTGAGGATAGCGGAAAATTTAGAAGTGGAAATGATCTATTGAAATTTACAAACGAAGTTAAACTGCATCGCTTTAGCCGAGGATTTTTAAAATAAATATGTCAATAGAATAAGTCCCCCAGAAAAATCGACTTCAGTCGATTTTTTTCTGTAGAATATTTTCCACTGAATATTTCCGTCAAAAAGAAAAGATAAGATAAGCCCAGGTAATTAATAGAGAGTTCAGTGGAAATCTAAAAACATTCTTCGGTGACACTTTATCGGAGATATTTAAAAACCAATTGGTAACGTGGGTTTTACCACCATTCGATTCTACCAAGTGTCCCATTTAAATAAAAAAAATTATATGATATAATTTTTTGCACACGTTAATAGTATATTTCGTAACAAGTGAAGAAAAATGGTTTTTGGCGAGTGGGAGGTTCTATCACGAGCCGAAAGCGAGGAATATAATCCCACGAGTCAAAAACCACTTTTTTCACTTGTTACGAAATATACTATTTCATCTCAATGTGTCGAAAAAGTACTTTTCACTCCGCTTCGCGTCGAGTGACTGAAAAGTTACTTTTCCGACACAGCGTGATGAAATAGTATATTTCGTAACAAGTGCAAAAAAAATGGTTTTTGTTTATATGACGAGCCGAAGGCGAGTGATATAATTCCACGAGTCAAAAACCACTTTTTTCACGAGTTACGAACATAATTTTTCATCTCAATGTGTCGAAATAGGACTTTATGTCACCAGGCGATGAAATTATTATCTGACGAATGTGTTATAATCACATGAGTCAGATAATACTTTTATCGCCGAGTGACGTATTAGTATATTTTGTCACTGCTGCTACATTCAGCTCGTGCCGAAAAGTGCCTTTTCGATCACTTGTGATCGAAAAGAACTTTTCAATCACTTATGATTGAAAAGAAGCACAGTTCACCACTCGCTTTTCAGCTCGTGTGATTGGCAGCCCTCGGCTCCGCCTCGGGCAGCAAACTTCACACTCGTGAAAATTCCGTCTCACTCGTAACGAAATATACTATTTCGTAACAAGTGAAAAAAATAGTTTTTGGCGAGTGGGAGGCTTATGTCACGAGCCGAAGGCGACGGATATAATCCCACGAGTCAAAAACCACTTTTTTCACGAGTTACGAACATAATTTTTCATCTCAATGTGTCGAAAAAGTACTTTTCATTCACGCGAAGCGGAGAGTGACTGAAAAGTTACTTTTTCGACACAGCGTGATGAAAAATATTTTTCGTCCCTGGCGCCCGAAAATCCGCGATTCTAACCTCACTCCGTTCGGTTAGATCGCGGTTTTCGGGGCCAGAGACG